>DWON01006543.1:0-13769 GCA_018251015.1 Phocides pigmalion okeechobee
GGTTATGAGGGTGGAGGTGGTGCCGCCCCGGGCGACATCTAACGGCTCTACCACCTTTAAAATGGATGTGATGTGATAATATACAACAACCAGTCCGCAGGAGTAGCAGCGCATCTCCTGATTGTATCATTAACAAAGTATATTTTGTCGATTATAAATGAAAGTTGTCTAATATTAGTAATTTATAGAATCAACTTTTAAATGAAGGAATCGTTTCATCCGCTCACTTAATCTAGAACTTTCAATATGATTAATAATCGAGTAGAATGTTTGGAAAGTTGTAAGTGTACTTGTAATAAGTAAAAGTGAAGAGCTTTCGAAGCTCAACGTAATAGGACCATTTCTAGCTCAACTATCGTTAATATGCGGCTTAGCCTGCGATATATAGGTTTAGGTGCTGCTATAAACTGTACAGCAATATGTATTTTTACAAATGTAGCTTAAAATACAGTTATCTGTCTATTTTTATAAGTAATAAAATTGTAACTAATCGCTGTCTGTACATGGAAGATATATGAGAATAACTATTATGAGGCGCCTTTATTACCGAAAAATAACCAAAAACAATTGTTGTTAGGATAATTGTCTGTTTGTTGGTGTATTTGTGCACGCTAATCTAATAAAACTCTATCATCTATCCAATTACTAGCACCTGTCATATTATTATAGGTCTCGACAACTGTGATGTCTTAAATGTAAATGACTCCTACTGTAATTTGAACTTTAATTGTACAGATATAAAGAAGCAATTTGTGCAGCAGCCTCAGTCAGTGACTGTGGAGTCTGGAAGGCAGGTGACCTTTCGATGTTCCCCGCCACCAGCCGCGCCGCCCGCTACCATTAAATGGACGAGGAATGGGCAGACCCTGGAAGCGACTGATGAGAACCTGGTCTTACCTAGGGTGGGATTGCAGGTACGTAACACAAAATACCATTAGTAGTAGTTGGATCTGACTTGTGCACGTCGAGCACAGTCAGATTCTTGATGGGTGACCGCTAGTGGCAAGAGTTCAAGTGCGATTTTATGCTTTAGCACGCTCTACGAGTTTTACACTAGGTTCACCGTTGAGCTTTTTTTAATAAGCCATCATAAATGAGAATGTTAAGACGAATTAAGTAGGTTACTATATGTAATGTTAAGTTAAATTTTATGTAGTAATTTTCAATAAATAAATATTTCTTTAAATTAGTCTTCTCCTGCCGTGGATTTTTATCTAAAGTAGTATTTTCCTGTCAGAAGATTTCTATCTTTGGTACAGTGACTTATTATTTTTGATGCAGGACATGGCAAATTACACATGTATAGCTGAAAATATCGCTGGTCGCCGAGAGTCGGACCTCGCTGTTCTCTCAGTATATGGTAAGTTTTAAGGAGCCCTAAATATTTTTGGGGAATATTAATTGTTGAAATTAGTAGGTAAAATTTGTGACCATAAAAATTCATTCAATGGAAAAATTGTTGGGTAAATACAACAATTTTGCGTACATTTTTTTTTATTAAAATGGTTTTATAAAATTGACAAGTAAAATTGATAGGTAAAATTGGAACAAAAAATTGTAGGTAAAATTACTATTATAATTTGGTAAAAAAAATTGGTATGGACATTAAGTAGGTAAAATTGGTAATTTATAGAGAGATTAGAGTTAAAACGTTTTTCTAAAATAGATACAGCATTCAATAATTTTCTAGTCAATTTTTCCATACAAACCCTTAAAACGAACTCAGTAATTGTCAGTAAGTGAATTTTCAATCAGGAATTTAATTAACATACTGAAAAATCTTTTTAAAACATGACGACGCGGATAGGCTTTTTTTTCTAAAAATAAGCATTTCACTGGATAGTGAGTTAATTTCATTTAGAGGTCTATTAAATGAAGTGGCTTCCATGAAAGGTGGGCTTTCGAGAAATATGATTTACGAATGTACTTGAACCGCTTTATAGTAAGTGTACGGTTTTTTGAAATGCAAATAGCAACTGACTATTTTTTTTTTAAGTAATAAAAATCCATTTCGGTTGGAGAGGTGCGGTTGCCAGCCATACTTTGAAGCTAGGCAACGATCTTAGTCCTCAGGTGTAGCAACGTATCTACACCTACGTTCGAGCTCAAATAGAATTTCAGTCGTGTTGTGGTTGTACGTGGATGTCTGTGGACTGCGGCTACATAACATCATTGCATGCTCGTTTGCTCTCACATAAAAAAGTGATTACTGCCAACTGAGGACTTCCGTTCCCAACTGTGTTACCAAATATAGAACAGAAGTTCCACTAAAGTAGTTTACAGAGGAGCTGCTACTCCTGAAGACAAAGTGGGTAGAAGCATCATTTGTCAGTTAAGAAGCCTCTTCTTTATCAAAATTCAAAAATTACGTCACGATTTAAATGAGTCTGAGTTCATAATCTCTCCATTGGAATCACATATGATCACATACATAAAATTTAAATACCTTACAACTATTGTACCTATATTCAAGATTCTAAACCTCCTTCGATTAGTAAACGGAGGCTGGACAGACTGGTCTCCATGGATCCCTTGCCGCTGCGGTGCTCAAGCGAGCGGCCGGCGTCGAACCCGCACCTGTACGGAACCAGCACCAGCTAACGGCGGAGCCCCTTGCAGAGGGCAGTCTTCACAGAGTGACGAGGACTGTATGAGATGCCAAAATGGTGAGGTTACATTTAATATATCTCATTATGTCCAATACTATTGACGTGGATGCTGTGTGACATGGAAGCGACATACATACAAAGTCAAATACACAAATACCCAGACCCAGAGCACAATTATCGAAACGACAAGGAATCGATAAAAAGCCGAAATGGTAACTTAAAAACCAGTTTTACTCTTTGTTTCGGGTAGCAGGGTTGGGGGGAATCTTTCAACGTTATGTAGGATTTACACTCACTAAAAACCTCTCGGTACTCTTCCGTGCTTGTAGAACACCAGTTTCTCGAAAGGAATGCAACTGGTGTTCTCTAGCACGACGCACCAATCAGGCACGGTATGGGACTACTCACATATTGACGAAACACCCCAAAAAAGCTTTTGTATTTATGTAAAAATTTTGTATTACCGCACCCTTCAAACCTGAACATAGCCGTGCTAAACTTTTGCATATAAAGTAGAAGTAGGCAAGGTGAAGGTTTTCTGCAGTTAATTTACAAAGACTAGTGCCATCTTCAATGTCAATTTAAAGATGACAAGCATTTCAAATGGCCACAGGAAAAGATCACTAATTTTCTTTGCAAAGTAAACACATGATACTAATTATTGAACCCAGGTTCTTGGTCTCCCTGGACGGCATGGTCTTCTTGCAGCGAAGACTGCGTCAGGGTGAGAAGACGGCAGTGCGTCGGCTCATGCGCAGGGTCTACTCAACAACATGCCGCATGTGTTGATGGCATGTGTGTTTCTGGAATGAGTAAGTCTATTTTATATTTTCTCTGTTTTTTCCGTATACATTTGTGTGTACCTGCTTACTTACAAGCTGGAATTACTTATATCAGAAGTTGATAAATAAACAAATCCCCAATTTCCGCCAGTCTTCTTCAAAAAACTAATATGGTTGCTTCAAATGGAATTCACTCTCTAACTCCAAGTTTCTACAGGAATTGTTTTACGCAAATGTATATGGCGCCTCCTCCTTCGAATATTATAGGTTACAGAGCTCCAAGTTGTCCAAGCGTCTATTCCTACACATGCATCTACTCCTAGTCTTTTAAAGACTAAGAGGTTGCATCATAGGGAACTCAGACGCTAACTATGGCTTTCAGCATAAAGAATGCTTCACACAAATGTGTTTGGCGATGTTACCTCGCTGGATCCCTACAGTAATCTGTCATAGAATTTAAAGTTGTCAACATTAGTTAATTGCCAATTCTAGCGTCGCCGATTATCCGTACATTCGGCGAATTAAACAATAGTCTTTTTTCTCAGTAACCACTTACTGTTCATTATTCTATTATGTCCCTTGTTGACATACTTCCTTAGGTAACCTAAACCGCGATTAAAGTATAGATAAAGTACTTATTTTATGTGTCATCAACCTATTACTGTTCTTTCACTGAGCACGCGTCTTTCGGAATGAGAAGGGTTATGCTATGGTCTATGAGACTTGCTAAACGGATCAGTAGACTTTTCGGTCTTTTGAGAACTTTATAGAGAACTTTCAAGGTAACCTTGTAGTTCTTAAACACCTATACTTATTGCCCCGCGGTAGAGCATGAGTTTTGTCTCAGAATGAGAAGAGTTAGGTCTTGCATGCATGCATTGAAGTTTTCTCTAGTGTTACAAGTGTTCATAAACGAGGGTAACTGTTCCATTATTTTAATTATTTGTATATGACATTAAAAAACTTGAATGGTGTTTATTCGGAGTTACTATCTCAGCTTCTCCATAGTGAAATATCTTACGAGTCACTGGTACTTTCCAAAACATAAAGATATATATACACATTTTGTAACCAGAGCTGTGGTAACTAGTGACATATAAAATTAAACACCGGTTTTACTTGGATAGGATATGCCAAATAACAAATATGGCTAACCCCAAAACAGATGTGAACTTTAAACACAGGAGGTTACTCACCGCCCCTCATCGATCACCATAATGGATTTTTGTAATAGTTGTAATGGGGTTTGATGGTACGTTTGATTTAATGACGCTACCCTATCGTATATTATGCAAGTTACTTTAATAGGAAAGGAAAATGCTATCTTATAACTGACAATGTTAATAAATAGTTGTGGAAACCATATTCATTTTCTATTCTTTTTTATGATTGAAGAGTAGCAATGGGCGTGTAGGCCATCTGACGTTAACTGAATTTTAAAGTTGCGGGTAGTGGTACTTAACGATGCCGTATTGTATTGAGCTTATAGAAGATTGTTTAACTTAGGCTTTTGTATAATGCTAATCCCTCTAAGAAGCATCCGTGATTTGTTATGTAAAGACTTTTAAAGATATACTATAACTAAAAAGTAATAATAACTGAACTAGAAAATATTATAAAGAAGTGTACGTAATGTTTATTTACTCTCTTGTGGTTTTATTAATAATACAATATTTTCAATAATGTAAAACTTTAAACTAAATGTAATATAAGATTAACTTAATAATCTAAAGGGAGTCCGTGCCTACTTGTTTGATGTACCTTTAAAATATATAAGTAACTTTCTATTAAAATCTTTTCTGCGTTTTAAAGTGTAATATTAAAGTTACTTAGTTATATTCGTAAATAAAATCTAATATTTTGTCCTAGGACTACAAAAACAGAGTATCACGCTGTACGTAGGAGTGGGTATCACCCTGGCGATGCTCGCTGCTGGTGCGGCAATCCTCTACGTGTGGTGTAAATACCGCTCGCAACCAGGATACACTGCAGCAAGAACAGGTATTTTTTATATGAGAAGAGTAGCAAATGAGCATTCCAACCTCCTACTGTTAAATCGCAGCCCATAGACATCCACGTTCAACCAAACACGACTGAAATCCTATTTAAGCTTGAACGTAGATACGTTGCTACCGCACCTCTCTAACCTAACTCTAACAAGTAATGGTTTACGGCGGATTATGAGGGCGGCGTATCAATTTTTAAAAATGTAGCATCTTTACTATTACATAAAAGTGAAAGGTTGTTTCCGTTCCTTATTTACATTTTCAAATATATACATATATGTACATGTATATACATTACAGCCGCATCAGTAAAGTGTAATTTCATTTTCTGTTCGAGCATAACCGCAGACAAAAGCTACTTTTTATATAAAACATTAAAGCTCCCTTAAATACCAAACACGTCGCATATCTATAAATAGAGATAATTGTCTTGTTCCATTATTCATGTTTAATAACCAGTTTATTGAAAAAAATCTTGTAAGGTACCCATGTTTTAATGGATCCCTGGTTTTATAGCTTTGACGTGTTGAGTGTAAATTGCAATGATAACAATTTCAAAATAATTAATGTACGTTAAGTATTTTTAATATCAGCATTATGTTATAAGTTTTTTATGATGGAAGAGTACCAAACGAGGATGTTTTTTTACGTTGGAAAGTAGCAAACGAGGGTGCACGCTTCTGATGTTAAAATATCTCTGCAGTCTATGAACATCTACGTCGAAGCTCAAACAAGACTAATGCTTGACTTCGTGCATCAAATAACCTTTACGTACGAATACTACATACGGATACGTTGCTATTCGCGGGGACTAAGATGGTTGCCACTGTTAATTGTGTAACCGGCGACCGCACCTCCGACCAAAACCCCAACTGTTTTGCGGCGGACGTACCGCACCGGTTGACAGGTTTATTGCCACCTTGCAATTGTTTTGTTTTGAAATAACTGATATATCTTTTTATTTATTCAAGAATCTAAGTGATGTTATATTCCATTTGTGTTTTAAATTACATTGTGATCGGTGTAAAGTCAAAAGTGATGGTACACCAAAATTCCACTAATAAATTTAAAAATTGTGTGGGGTGTAAATTCTTTTAATGTACTAAAAATATTAGTTGACATGTAATAGTTTTATAATTTTGTATTAATAACAAAATTAATTAAAAGTTTTAACGTATTGCAGTATAGATTTTTAGGATGTAAGTCTTCACTTCACAAGGGGCTTCACTTTATTCCCGGAAATGTTAATTTTGCCAACTTTCCTATAAGATAATTTTAGTTCCACTTTTGGCTACCTTTATAAACATGTATTTAATGGATATACAATCATAGTAATTCCTGTCTAAGTACACTTAACTCATACTCTAACTGAGAAAAAGATTTTAAAGAAAAAGAAGAATTTTTAGGAAGATGAATGGGGGCGCCACTTTATTCATAAAAACGTCAATCTTGACAGTTGTACTATGAGATAGTTTTAGTTCCACCTTTAAATACCTTTATTAACTTCAAGTATGAAGGTTTAAGTAACCAAAATAATTTGTGTCTAGGTATACCTAAGTCATACTCAAACCGAGATAAAGGTAACGCCGCACCTGACCTCACGAGAACTTGCAACGAGTACTGGATGCAAAGACCCGATAACCATTATGATTTACCTCAGCTCAGAGACAGGTATGTATTTAGCTTAATTTATTATTCTTTTTTATAAAGTACTAGCTGTGCCCGCAATTTCGTCCGCGTTATTATTATTTTATTACATCAGCTATCTTCGAGTAAAAGTCCCGACAATATCGGTCCAGCAGTTCCAGATATTAGACAAAACAAATAGAAAGATAAAAATGGTAAAAAAATTTATTTTGGTATATATACGGTACATATATACATATGCATTTAGTAAGAAGTAGTTATTTTAATATTACAAACATAGACTCCAATTTTATTTATTTGTAAAGATAACTTGAGTAAAAGTTCACGTAAAATATATTACGCGAACCTACCAAATTAAAGAATATTTGCCCTTTAATGTTTAAATTGGAAGCACAGTGGCGCCATCTGTCGAAAATTGATCGTACCAACTCAGAAACCGTCGTGGGTCATGCACAACAACTATGCTAAAGATCATCGCATGATCAAATGCATAGTTTACGATTCTATAAAGGACACACAGACAAACATTTATTTTTATATATATTAAACATGAGAGATCTCAAACGATGTAATATTCGTTAAGATCGAAACAATTAAATATTTTTGATTTTTCATATTGAAAGTAAACTTATACACTTAAACATAAAAAGTATTCCTAAAATATCAGTAAATTGTTGTTTTGTGCAAGATAATTTAAAATGTGATTTAAAAAAACTTAATGATAATATACTGTTTTATTTTTATTTTTATCATAGCTTATTAGAAATGTTATCACGTCTGGCGGAGATTTTTACATAAGATTATCACATAATTTAAACTTTACCCGGAAGCAATATCGATCATAAATAGTGTGTAGGAAAATGCTTGGAGCAGACAATTTTCTATTATTCGATACAAGTTATTTGAAATAATTAGTAGTTTGTAAGAAAATATGATAAATATTCCTTGAAGTCAATATATAACCTGGTTTTTTATGTTGTCAAATTAGCAAACGAGCGTGCAGGCCATCTGATGTTAAATGGTGTCAATGGCTTATGGACATTCTTGTCTAACCTAATACGACTAACAGGACAAAGACAACGACAAGTTCCGCCTGATGTCGTGCATAGATGCGTTGCTAAGATGGTCCTCTCATTTACAAGTGAGTAGCCGACAACCCCACCTTTCCAAGCGAAACACAAGAACTGCTTTACGGCGAATTATAGGTACGGCGCTGGTACCTCCCGGTTCAATATTGTTCTACCAACTGAAAAAGTTTTTAGTCTTTGTTGTATGACGATGTACTCATTATTTGCAGAATATTCCCGTTGTGATTAAAACTAGCTATTACCTGCCCATTCTCTTGGCGTTATGAAATTTAGTAATAACTAAAAAGAAATAAATTGATAAAAAACATTATTTTTATCATAACTGCAATATAGGTCTAAAGCTATATATGAACAGCCTATAACTATATATTTTGCGCAATTAAATGTTCTTACTGTATATCAATTATCATCTAAATATATCTCGCCGTTCTTGGATTATAAGGACCTACAAACAGACAGACAAACAAGCAGATAATGAACGAGCCAAATAAGCAACCACAGACACAATAACAGACAAAAATACAAGAGTTGAGATCAATGAGTAATAAAAAATAATTATCAAATGGACAAAAAAATGTATTTACAAACAGAACATATATATTTATATAGTAGTATAGATGTCTTGTCTCATCTCATCAATACCTATAATGCAGGGATCAAGAACCAACATAATATCCATTACATATTTCGAATGCCGACACTAGTCGCTAAGCTAACGAGCACAATCCCTCAATCCAATCAAACGTACCGCAGTATTGTTGTCCTGTCTCGTTTGTTCGTATCCCACATTCATGGACCGACATGTATTTAATCTTCCCAAGTACCTTGTCGTATTAGCTTTCGGCGCGATAAGTCTGCGTATCAATTGATCCACAAGATAAACACTAATGAGTAGGTTGACTCGGAGTAAAGATTTCCGGGATGATTCCCATTGCCCACCACCACAGGATGCCTGAGAGGAAGGGATCCAGAAGAGAGTTTACAAACAATATAAAAAAATTCAGAATTATACTTGTTGAAACATTAAAAAACATTCGTTGAAGTTAGTAAACTATAACATAATTGCATTTTCTCACGTACGTATATATCATCGTATATCAAACAAGTAAATAGATTTCAAAATTATTTGCACAAAACAAGAATAGCATCTATTATTATAAAATATAACAAGAATTAAAAAATATAGGTAATCTGTCTTAAACGTTAATGTTTCAAACTGTTGCACGGGAACGAATTTTCGCTGAATATTGCATTATCCACATCTAAGCGGCTTGTCTATGGAAAATTCTCATTCTGGGGAAATATTTATCCCAGACTGTACATTTTTACTGTAATCCGGTTACTCACGATCAAATTAAACCAATTGGCTCGTGGTCACGGCACGTGGTTTCACCGTAATCACGAGCCATGGAACTGGTTCGAAATATCGGCAATTAAAAATCAAAAATCGTTAATTGTGAGTACCCGTTGTATAACATAATGTATGGATTCCGTAAATTAAACCGTGTCTACCCAGTACATAGTAACATGTAAATCTTCCACGACTTTAGAACCGGGATATCCTTACTACAGCATTAACGTGTAAATCTTCCACGACTTTAGAACTGGGATATCCTTACTTCAGCATCATTCTTGTAACCCTACCAATGAGTCACAGTTCCTTTTGATCGGAAGGACGCATGTCCATCAAGAGACAGATTTGCTTCACAAATCTGTTATACATCTGCTGAAATCTAATATTACTCTTATTGCGTTGTGATTTAAAGTGTTAGTGAGTGTAGTTTTCAGTTGGACAATAAATAAGCCGATAATAAAATTATTCGGATATATTTTACATGCGATTTGATGTTAAGTAGATATTAGGCTTAGAGAATCCGTGCCGATTATTGGTATTTTAGCTCTATGTAAAGTAGAGTCAAGTAGAATCAGTAGAGTAAATTTTAACCCAAGTTAACGAGGCTATTAAGTATCTACTGTCGAGTAGGACATTTCATATTTTGTTTGCTGAATTATAAATATATATATTTTTAATACATCAATTTACTTTTATCTTTTTGACATATACATTTTAAGACATATCTTTTTAAGATAGAAAGTCAATTCAAATTTGAAAATGTCAATTTACTTACTATTCGGTACAGGCCGTATGTCTTATCAATAATTTTAATGTCAGTGACAAACCAACTATGTGTGGACAATTGGACATAATAATGCATGCATAGGAAAGGATAACCGATTGCCAAGTAACTTACATTGTTATAAGTGGTATTTATATTATTTATTTATTGAAATAATTAGTACGGTGATCCACCAATTACACTAATTACTTAAGTACATCATAATCTTATACCTATATTTTTTACTAATACAGTAGAACCTCGATAACTTAAACACCTCTATAAGTTAAAAAATAATAATTATTCCCTTCCCATCGAATCCCAACTCCCCAGACCCTTGATAACTTAAAACCTCTACAACTTAAAATATTTTGTGTTTCCCGTGGACATTAACTTATAGAGGTATCTACTATATTTTATTTCCAGGTTACGTGAACTGGTCACCGAGTTGCAGTCGGAAGACATCAAGTTGGATTTGAAGCCGCTGGACTCAACCGTATGCGCTGCCTAAAATAACACGATAGAGTAACATACGTCAAAATAGCGGGAATGACTCCGCCTTGTGACGTCATGCTCATCAATATGAACTAGTGAGTAGAGTCAACAAAATAGTCACAGTTGTCAAAGTGAACCAGTTAATGGAGTTAACAAAATAGTCACAGTTGTCAAAATGAAACAGTTAGTAGAGTCGGTCAAATAGGATTGAATGACGTTCCGCTATGTTGTGACGTCATATTTGTAAAAAAACAGTTGAGTAGGGTCAGCAAAATAAGATGTATGACTTTCCGCGATGTTGTGACGTCATGTTTGTCAAAATAAACCAGTTAGTAGAGTCACTAAAATAGGAATGAATGACGTTCCGCTATATTGTGACGTCACACTTGTCAAAATTAACCAGTTAAGTAGGGTCAGCAAAAGAGGTATGAACGACACTCCGCTACGTTGTGACGTCGAACTTCATAATAAACCAGTTGAGTAGGGTCAACAAAATAGGTATGAATAATTTTCCGCCATGTTGTGACGTCGAAAACTTTCAACTTGTCAAAATAAACTAGTAGAGTCAACAAAATAAGTATTGTAGACTAATGTAACGGCAACGAGTCGCCGCCATGTTGTGACGTCTTGTCGAAGTAAATCAGTTGGGTAGAGTCAACAAAATACATAAATTATATTAACGAGTCCGGAATCTAAGTTGTTTTTCTTCTGCAATTACTTGAGCAACTAAATTTTATCTCATTAGTCCGTTGTTTGGATTAAAAAGTATTGATTATTAGATTAGTTACTATTTATTACATTATTCATAAAAAATAGGATTTCTTTCACTCAATTCTTAATTTTCAAAATAAAAGAGAAGTTTTCAAAAGATTTTTTTGTATTTTTTGTTAATTGAATTATAGTTCGTGGGGGTGATTAGGAAAATGGGGCTACTTTAAAAATAATTTATCAATAACTTAGCCTGTATTTTTCGCTGTTAATCTGAAAATTGTATTTATCACTACGTTAGGCTGTATTTTCGGGCTCTCGTTAAAATTGCAATGTACCTTTAACTTAGCCTGTATTTGGAGATTATCTGAAAATTGCAATTCACCACTAAATTAGACTATACTTCTGGGGCTATTCTGAAAATTGAAATGTACCACTAAATTTGGCTATATTTCTGGGACTATGCTTAAAATTGCAATGTACCACTAAATTTGACTATATTTTGGGTCTATTCTGAAAATTGCAATGTACCACTAAATTTGACTATATTTGGGGCTACTCTGAAAATTGAAATTCACCACTAAATTAGACTATATGTCTGGGGCTATTCTGAAAATTGCAATTCACCACTAAATTAGACTATATGTCTGGGGCTATTCTGAAAATTGCAATTTACCACTAAATTAGAGTATATTGTGGGTTATATTCTGAAAATTGTCATTCGTAATGAAATGAGACTATACTTTATTTAATATAGCAATATTAAAATAGGTGCGTATCTTAAAAGGTGGTAGAACTATAGTTCGACTAGGGAGGTACCACCGCCGCCCTCATAATCCGCCGTAAAACATTACTGGTGTTTCGGTTGGGGAGGTGCGGTTGAACTTTGAAGCGACGCGACCATCTTAGTCCTCAGGAGAAGCAACGCATCTACGTTCGACCTCAGATAGGATTTCAGTGATATTTGTGACTGTACACGGACGTCTATGGGCTACGACTACTTACAATCCGGTGGTTTGCATGCGCGTGTGCTACTCTTCTCATATAAAAATAGTCTTATTTCAATTTTTGATGTCTACTGAGTTACTTCAAGTAACTTGAATCGAGTGTAAAATGTGTAAAAAGAAATTTTCAACTTTTCCCCGTTTTCGTAATTACCCCCAACACACTATATATACTTCGTTTTATACTAGAACTTCTTTATGTTAGATAACAATTAATTTATTTAAATATTATTAATTACATTTATTACTTAGCTTAAGAATATTTCCATTTTTAGAATAATTTCGCTTACGTTCTTATTGTTTTAATAAAATGATTTTGTATTTGTTGAACTGGCAACACTTTCTTAATGTGAATTAGTTTAGATCTGGTAAGATTATTGTAAAAGATGAAGATAATTATTATTTATGAAAAAAAAAATTTTGAATTGATAATTAAAGTTTTGTTAACGCTCTCCTTGCCGCTACAACACTGCTGTGTAATTCTGGGCGCGACGCGCTTGCGGCTACACACCTGTGTTGTACCGACACATTTGTATGGATTACGGGCGAACGAGTGCTGTTTTTACGTCGGCGCTACAAGACTGGGGGCGGAATTACGTCTGTGTATTCGTAGATGTTATACAGATGCTAAAAATGTGTTAACGGTGAAGGTAAACATGGTGAGTAAGCTTGGGTTCTCCAAAACGTTCTCAGGTGAGAGACGTTTATCAATCCGCAGTTTATACGCAGTATTTTTATTATGAAAGAGTAAGAAACGGGCATGCAGGCCACCTGACGTTAAATGATCACTGCACCCATGGACAACCACGTCCAATCTCCAATAGAACATAAGTGCTATTTAAGGATGGACACGGATGAGTTCCTCCTCTTGAGGACTAAGATGGTCGCCTCCAATAATGTGTATCCGGCAAACACACCTCCCCAACTTTAATATGTATAGGTTTTGTCAATAAAATAATTTATGGTAACTTGAGAGCCAATATTTCCATTGAAACAGTCGCAGGTTGCCGATCCCTGGCCTAAGTAACTCCTCATAACATAAGCTGTCCGCTAGCGTTGAGAACTTTGGTACGCAAAGTTCCATCTAAATGGGTTCAGCCATTACGGATATTAATCGGAACAAACAGACAAAACAAAATGTTTCTATCATGTTTATTCGATATACTTAAAGGTTGGAGAACTTTAGTTCGACCGGGGAGGTACCACCGCCGCCCTCAGAATCCGCCGTAAAGTTCTTTGTTTTTCGGTTGGAGAGATGCGGTTGCCTACTCTTTGAAGCAAGGACCATCTTAGTCCTCAATAGCAACGTATCT
>DWON01006544.1:0-13769 GCA_018251015.1 Phocides pigmalion okeechobee
CTTTAATGCTGTTTTTATTTCATGACATTGAACCAAATATTTTAGAAAATATTGAAGTTTTGGTAACCGACCCTTTTACTTTGCGGTTCAGTGTAGTAACAAATTATTAATTAGTTTGAAGATACAATGTGATTACACTATTAGGTCATCTTTTTCTATGTGGATAACTTTTACGAGCGTTTTTTGCACAAATAGATACACTAAATAGCAGATCGTACTTTTTAATCAAATTTGGAAAAAGACTAGCATTAAACTTTTTGATGTCGAAAAAGTAGTAAATTAATGTATATTCTATGAGAGTTGCGATTCCTGAGGATTGAGACGCTCGCCTAGCTCATAAGTGTAGCCAGCGATCGCACATCACCAAAGGAAACATAACAACAGATTTACGATGAATTATGAGGGCAGCTGTGGTACCACCCCCGTCGAACTTTGGTCCTACCACATGTCATGTTACAGGATATTTTCCGGTCAGTGTAACGACGTCTGTAAAGTTCATCAAACAAAAAATTTGAGTACAAAACTATTTTTTTATATGAAAAGAGTAGCAAACGAGCATGCCAACCACCTGATGTTAATTCGCAGCCCAAAAACATCCACGTACAACCACAAACACGACTAAAATCCTTCTGAGGTCGAACGTAGATACATTGCCACGCCTGAGGACTAAGATGGTCGCCTCGCTTTAAAGTGTAGCTGGCAACCACACCTCTCCAACCGAAACACAAGTAATGCTTTACGGCGGATTATGAGGCATCGGTGGTACCTCCCCGCTCATACTATAGTTCTCCCACCGTAAAATTATATCAAGGTCGTTTAAAAGTTTTCTTCAGACATACAAAGTTTAAGGCTCTATCCAGCGAAGAGAAATCAACACTGAAGTTGTTCATTATATGTCAAGTTTTGGTTCACTTTACATCATTTAACTACGATACGTGATATAATTCTTATGAAAACACGAACCACCACTTTTTAAGACAATAAGAGTAGACCATCAATTAGTTCAAGAACTCATTCTGTAGTAGCTCTCGATTTGAACGCTATGAAAATGAGAACGAGAAAATAAAATCAAATATCATACGGGAACAGATTGATGTTACTCGTAGATTAATAATTGGATGCTTGTTTTTATATGTGAGAAGAGTAGCAAACGAGCATGCAAACAACCTGATGGTAAGTCACATAGATTTCCATGTACAGTCACAGATATGACTGAAATCCTGCCTGAGCCCCAACATAGATGCGTTGCTACTCTTGAGGACTAAGATGGTCGCCTCACTTCAAAGTGTAAGCGCACCTCTCCAACCGAAACACATAATGCTTTACGGCGGATTATAAGGGCGTGTTTTCAGTTTAAGAATACTTATCAATATACACTGATATCACATATATATCAACACGTGGTAAATGATCATGACTGCCCGTGATCTGTAACCAAATCTATATAAAACAAAAACTCTACTTTAGGTGCATAGCAGACACATTGCTACTCTCGAGTAATCATCTCATATGAAAATAAGTATACTATAGCGCTTACTTTGTGATTAAAGAAAATATCCAGAAAATACTGCTTTCAGGGGCTCTATTAAAAGGTCTTAAAAGTAGGCGCCCGTCACCAACTCTGGTGTCGAATCCGAGTAATTTAAAGACTCCGTATCCGGCCTAACAACTTTTTTCATTACATAAGATTTTAAACTAATATCATCGCGAAATTTATACATTTTATTTTTATTAACAATTATTGATTTCCGATATTTTAAACTAGCTGCGTGGATCGTGATCACGGCTAAAGTCGGAGCCATTAGCCGTAAGAGTGGTGTTAATTTATTTTAGCAATTAACAATCATTAACCGTGATCATCCGTTACACAGTAAAATGTATTCCTATACGTCTATTATATAGAAATAACTATTAGTAGTCAAATGAATTAGTAATTTATGATATTCCACCATTGAAATCACATTTGAAATGAATGATTCATTTCAATTATTCCAATTAGTTCTGATAAACATAACCTTAAACATCAGATGTTGTACTTATCATTCTCAGGGACGATACATTTTTATCCACTAGAGTTATAAAATTACCATGAGCAAATTATTATTATTTCTGAATAAATCTGTTTTCAGCTTGACTCCCTTCCGATGAACTGAAGAGCCTGAAGCCGCAACGAGGCTAATTGGCTCTCGTGACAATAAGCTGCAGCAAAATTTGCTACCAAATTGGCTGTAAGGTTATCTGTATTATCTGGCCTCAATTTTCATTTTTACGTCTAGTGCATCTTTGAGTATATAGGTCATGGAATTGAAAATCGCGTCACGATATATTTTTAATACGAAATTTGACAACATCATCATCATTGCCACCACTGTTTCTACGTTATAACAGTTGTGTAAAACTGTAAATGTTCCAGGTGATCGTAAGGTCAAGGAGTCTAGCACTTGTAGCTAACTATTACAAATTTAACCATAGAAGTTCTGTGGCTCAGGATCAAGTCATAAAACCTCAAGATTATCTGCGTATGTAGTTTACTGTGTCCTTGTAATGAATTACAATTCTACATATGTTATGTTGTCAGCATATAATAAACACACATCTGATACTTTTCCAGCTCAAGTTGTTCCATTAATTTTACTTATTATTTGTAAATAACATTTTTAAAGAAAGAAAATATGTGTGTTTGGGAGTTACGCACCCTTTTCTCCGAAACGAAACACCTTACGAGTCGATGGTAGTTTATTAATGTTCAAAAAGAGCTCTATAAAAATCTACTTTGAATAAGAAAATTTGATTTCGTTACTGGAAGAAAACTTCTTTGGAAGAACTCTTTCTAATAAATGAAGACATTAACTGTGTTATATCAATTATAAATTCAAATCAATATAAATGTAATCCTTCCGCTATCAGCTACCGCTATGTTGCTCTAATGTTCATAGTAATGCAGTACCAATTAAGTCACAATATTACACTGATTTGGTTCCATACAATTTCCTCTGATTCAGAATAATTAAACGACCAAATTATTAGAGAGAACATATCAACATAATCAACGTGCTCTCTAATTTCACTGCTAAATGAGTGAGTCATCCTAAGCGACGATTTGTGAAATTAAGTAATGACGATCCTACTAATGTTTCGACAATTTTGCGTGTAGTAATGCCATTTTTAATAATGTTTCATGTGAATTAATACAATAAGTAAATACACTCAATACACTTAGATGTGCTCTCTTCTTTCAAATAGCAAGGATTTAGAACAACTGTTCGACCGCGTAGCTACCACTGCCCTTATAATTCGTTGCAAAGCAGTTCTTGTGTCACGCCTGAAAAATGCGGTTGCTGAATACACTTACATGTCAGGCAATCCTCTCAGCCTTCAGAAATAAACATGCGTCGACCTCAGGCAGAACTTAAGTCTTGTTGATTATTTAACGTAGATGTCTATAGGCTGAAAACCTACTTAACATCAGGTGTCCTGTACTCTTAATCGAAACTTTCCAAACATAAAAAGGCAATTAACACGCTTAGAGGATATATTCACAACATTATTTTTCAATATGCAGATTTGTTTTATAATAAATCCTAGTACTTGTACCTCTAAACAGTAGCAACTCATCTACGCAGGACCGTAGATAGGACATCTATGGTCTTAGAAGCGTTACTTTTGAGGATTAAGATAGTTGTATCGCTTATCTGCCTAGCCGACGACACTTCTCCAAACAAAAGACAAGAATTGTATTGCAGTGTGTTATGAGGTCGAAGCTTATATAAATCTGCCATCTTCGACAAGAATCCACAAAAATATTAAATACTTTAAAAAAAAAAGATTTCTTCCGACATAGACTTACGGAACTCTTGCGACAAATGGATATAAATGATGATTTTAAAAGTTAATTACATTTAGGAGTAAACTTTGCGAGGATTTCAATTTACTCAGTGGATAAGTAAGTACTCAATCCAATTAACTACTTGCACTTCACTCTATCTGAAGTTGCTTTATAGCATAATCGTTATATGTCTGGATACTTCTCATAATAACATCCTTTGAATTGTTTGTGTCAAGGGAACAAAGAAAATAATACTGAGCTCAGATCTAGAACAGATATCTAAATGTATCAATTTTTATCTTACTATTTTGCTAATAATAACGTTATTTTTATTATACTCTCATTGATAATTCAATTCACTTTTTTAATTCAATTATTGCATATACTTTTGATAATCGCAAAATGTTTCAGAAATAATTGTGTCAAGCCATGGGTCTTAATGCCCGTGCCATAAGAAATAATGACCTATTATGTGTCCTTTTGGAAAATTGGAATCTGGTAATAGTAGTAATAACAATAATAACGGCTATAAAGCCGAAAGATAATTTATATTTAAGTACATGCTCCATATCGTATTTATTTTTACTAAATATAGTATTGTCAACTTATAGCGTTCGGAAAAACTGAAGATGTAATGGTCATCTGCTTTTATATTAAGTAAGGGATACGATATACTAAAAGTGTACGTATATTAATGATTGAAAGATACCCTCATTCATAGTCGAAATAATCTCTTTCCACCTGAAGTTTTATCGTTAATATCATAGATATTTGCCTTGGGCAGCTTTGTTTTTTTTATTTGAGAGGGGTATCAAACGAATACGAAGATCTTCTGTCGCTAAGTAGCCACTGCAGACTTGGGAGCCCAACAGATCTCGTCAAACAGGACTGAAGACCTATATGAGGTTGTATATAGATGCATTTGATCTCTTGAGAACTGACATAAGTCTCACTGACAGTAGCCCGCCGGCAATCCTGTGCCTGTCAATTGATTGTAACAGGCCACTCACTAACAGATCGTGTTAAGATCTGAGGTTGTAACATGTGCCAAATACATGTTTGCAGAAAATACATTTGATATCATTTAAGGTAGGGGTGTTTCAAAAAATAATGACATGCTACGAATCCATGCGCTAGTGATTTGGGGAATGTGATAACTGAGGCGATGGGAATCACATTCGCGTTACGACGAAAGGGAATAAAATGAAAAAGACGTAAAAACTGACTGCGCCGGATGTGATGCAGATGGTGGTGTACTAACGAACATCCGTCATTTAAGTAAAAAGTATTTCACACAGTAATTTTTCGATAGAGTTGATTCTTTAGAAAACACTATTCCATTGGTAGATGAAACTCTCTTCTCAGTATAGAAAGCGTCAGCTGACATTCCATCGTAGCACATTAGGAGACCTTTTATCACCACTAAGACACACACGATTTCCTTCATCGTTAAAGCAGTAATCACTTTTCTTATTTGCTAGTAATTATGTATGTTTTTGAAGCCGGAATATTACCATTAAAGTATCTGTAATTTGTTTTCGATTATGACGAAAGTATTATGACAATGTTTAAGCTATTTTTACAATGGTAGTTAGTAGAATTATGTGGCTTGAAGGGCGAGTAGGTCTCAACAAGGTCCGATAGATAAGTATCGTTCCCTGATGATATAACAAGACAAACTCCTCCTCGTAGCCATGAAAATGACATAACAATGTCAACAATTCCTAACATCATGAAAACGACAAAAAAATTGGAAAGTCTGGGCGCCACAGAATGATCGTCAAATATCCTACTAATATTATAAATGATGAGATGTGAATTTTTGTATGTTTATTTTTTACGACAAAACTATGGAATTTATTTTGGTTGTTGTTAACATAGATTAGACCTTGAAAAGGGACAGAGATTTCGTTGCGAAAATAAAACTATCAAGTAGAATAATAGGGGATTTAATAACTACAGGGATTTTTTAAGTTAAAAGAGAAACAAAGTTATTCTTGAATGACCTTTTAGTTGTCTAAGTCCCTCTAATTGTCTTCAAAAGTTGATAGATAAAGTCTCTGCTCTCCAAAAAAGAATTTCCTAATCACATCAGTGAATAGGATATGATATACTCATAAAGTAATATATGAGTAGAAATGCATCTGTTTCATGTCTGATATATCTGACTTTATGTGAAGGACCTATGTAAAGTTGGTAAAAGATAGCTATTTGCTATTCTTTCACAACATTCAACAACATATTCTTTTGGTATTTCAATGTAATTAAAAAGTACATCATAATGAAATAAAAATAGAATATTTGCAATAAAAGAAGAAGTTGAAAAAAAGAGAAAGATGGTAGATTATCAGATAGGGGAGATATTGCCGCTGATCTCATAATCTGTCGTAAAGCAGTTCTTGCACTTCAGGTGCAGAATTACAGTTGTTAGCTGCACTAAATGAGGCTACCAGCTCCGAGATCAGGAGTATCAACGTATTTATGCACGACATAAGGCAGGTCTTTAGTCTTGTTTGAAGTTGAGCGTAAATACCCCAGAGACTATTTAACATCAGATGTAAGGCACGTTGTCCCTTTTCCTATAGGAAAAAATACGTGAATTCAATTTTACTACTTATAAATGTAAATTGGTATATACTAAAGCGTCTATTTTAATGGTGAAAGAACTATAGTTCGACTGGGATGATACCACCGCCGCCCTCATAATCCGCCGTAAGGCATTACTTGTAGTTCGGTTGGAGAGGTGCGGTTTCCAGACACACTTTGAAGCGAGGCGACCATCTAAATCCTCAGGAGTAGTAACGCATCTATGTTCGAGCTCAGATGGGATTTTAGTGGCTTATGTGATTGTGCGATGTCTACAAACTACGACTACATAACATCAGGTAGTTTTCATGCTCGTTTGCTATTCTCACATATAAAAAAATAGGAAATCTATACGTAGTTGCGAACGAAATGATATTCCATAATTTAAATGATGAAAAATATAATAAAATGTATTTAAATACTAACCAAAACAATAGAAGAATAAACAATAAAAGAAATAAAATGAAAAAGGCATAAAAAGTAAGTGCGGATGTCAGAGCGGCGGATATGGTGCAGATGTTCAGTAGAGAGAGGTATAAAGGCGTTAGGATGCCCACAAACCGAGCGACGCTTACGTTGCTTAATTTTAGACGGGAAAATCGTTTCACAAAAAGATAAATGGTGAAACAGTAAAAGATAAAACGCAATTGAATAGATAAAAAACTAGTATCCACGAATTCTAATTCTTATCTTCACGGCTTCTGTTTTCTTGTTGAAAATGTAGCAAACTAGCCTTCTGATGTTAAACGTTGGCCTATGAACATCTAGATCTCAACCGACCTTCATGAACTTTATGCACCGACCACAAACAGGTCTTAAGACAGGAATTAAGTCCCTTAAAGCAGTCTCACGTTGTGCTGCGGCGTCTTCGTACTACGGACTGAGATGGTCACCTCGCTTGTACATGTAGCCTACTACTGCACCTTTCCTACTTGTGTGACTAGTTCTCCAAAAGAAACACAACAACTGGCTTACAGCGGATTAAGAGGGCGCCGGTAATCGAGCTGTTGTTCTACCATCTGTCAAATGATACCACACTCTGATTATAATCAAATATATTACTTTTAAATAAAATTCATGCTTTGATACGTCGAAAGCCTATTTTATAGTATCTTATTAAACACAAGGATGATATGTAAACGTATCTTAAAATCTTAACATAATACGTACTTTATGTTTCTTTGCCGGTTTTTATATAGAATTGGTAGATCATTTGTAACAATTAAATAATCAGAGTTGCTTAATTCGAACACTTAATTCACATAATTGTAATATTGCTATAATGTTTCATACAAAAATCCATAGAAATATTTATGTAAAAAATATGTAATTATTTTGAAATGATATTTATATCTATGGGTGAATGAAAGCCTAAAATACATAATGAGTCGAAATAGCAGAGCTGTATTACTTATATTTTGATAAATTATCATTCTCTTTGTACATTATACCTACCAAAACATCTGAAAAATAACAGAGTTTAAATACGCCTAAATTTTTATGACGGCTGGCAGTAGTCGCCATCTTGGTTTTTCTCAAGACAACAGAACACAATAAAACTTATGTATATGGATAGAAAACACATAAACAAGAGATAAATGTTATATAATATAATATTCTAAAATTTATGGTTACAGTGATATTGAGAAGTAAAGATTACATCGTGCATTTCAGATTCTAAAAAACAAACAAGATGGCGACTAATAAGCATGACAAAATCTTCGTACCATTATGGAATTAATATTTGAAATCAAGTATAAAGAAGACTACACCACTGCGTAGTACAACTATATCATTATAATATTACAGCGAACACTAAAATAAAACAGCTACAAAACAACACTTAATTTGCTTACAAAATACAGAAGATACTCGTGAAACAAACAAAATATGACCGTAATAAAATAACCGGTTCATAATACCATCCGCGAATCCCTGTTTTGGCGTTAAAAAAGTTTCCCCGTAAAGATGGGATGTAAACCAGTAGCCTCACTATCAGCGACTTATAACATGTCGATATGATTAAATGTCTTAAATATATCATTGTCATATTATATACTAGATGTAGACCGCGACGTAGTTCGCATTAACTTAAATTTTTAGAAATTTTCAGATTTTCTAACAAAAAAATTCTCACGTACTCACAATGAAAAATTCTAACTACTGTTGTTTTTGGTTCTATTGCGGTGATAATCCTTGTGCAGACCAATTACAATTCATATCAATTACAATTTTATAATTCATACAGATTTTTCTTATAATCCCAGTACACAACTCACAGACAAGAGACGTACCTAAGACAGGTTTTATCAAATTAACAGGAGAGATCTGAAACCATGTAAAATTTGTTAAGACTTTAGAGCAATAAAATATTTTTGATACCTTTTTTTATCATAACTTTAAATAACTTAATAAGTATTGATATATAGATCCATTGTTCGTTGTGTTTTGAATGGAAAGATGTGGTCACCGGTTACACTTATAAACAAGGTCATCCTTTGCTGAGAAGAAAGAATAACAACACATGTACTTAAGACCTGAGGTGATGTGAGTTCCGTAAGTTTTAAAACATTAAGTGTTGGATTTTTCGCCGTAGGATCCACGATTGATCCTTTATAATATACACATGATCACATTAAATCATTACATTTATATTCTATGTTATCACCAATCACCCATATAACACGTAAAAATATATTGTGTAATTACCGGTCATCCACGTAACATATAAAAACAAAAACCCAATTTCCCAAAAGACAAACAGGTACAAACTATTTTCCTATTATATATACTTGTTTCAATATATGTGCAAAAATTGCTTCGAGATTTTTATCGAATAGTTACGAATTTCTGTTTTAAATTATTTGAAGTAGATTTTCTGTGTTTTCGTTGATTTTATTATATATGTTCTGAAGTTGTGTTGATGACTGTAACTATTTACTGACCTTATCAAAAATGTATCTTCAATAAATATACAGTATAAGATATTTATAAAATGCCATACATGGTTATAATACAAAGTGATTTATGATTCGGATGCTGTTAGATTTGTCGTTCGAATGACATACGCTGAATGATGACGTGTGTGCCCTTAAAACCTTTTTCTTATCAATGACTCAGTTCATAAGAGACTGTGATATCTGTAAGGGCGGAAATAAAGCGGAGATCAAATCCGCAATCGAAGAAATGGGGCTACCAGACGTTACGTTTTTGTTAAGATTGTCCCACTTTCTGAGATTTATTGCCGCTTGTATGGAAAATGGGAGACGTGAAATATTCCGCTGAAGCGCTGATTTCTCTATCTGCGCCTCAGGAATGGAAATGTCGCCGTATTACAGTCCTTGTAGGACTTTTAGAAGTCTCGCTAGGAATACATTTTAAAATAATTCTTTTGAATATATTCGTCTATACACCGCAAAATGTTAAAGTAGGTGCATCGATATACCACAGTTTTCACATATTATTTACTTGTTTGTTTACGTATTATAGTCTAGCTGCTACCTGAGACTTTGTTCATTTATCAGATTTTCAAATAGGAAAAAGTCTCATGTTACTATGTACAGTACTTTTTTTAAATTTAAAAAACTTTTATTAATGGTAGACCTAATTAAATGAAGCCTACACTAAATTTTAAGAAAAGCTTATTTTTGAGAGAGAAGAAGAATTTTAAGAGAAGAGAAAATTTTTAAGAGAAGAAGATTCATGACTGAAAAACTCACCTTAATCGGTTAAGCTGTTTCTGAGACTACAGCGCATAGAGGCATAAAGAAACAGAAAAATTCCTAAACCATTGTTTTAGATTCTATTGCGTTGGAAGCTCCTATATAAAATTATGACATGAATAAACTACTATTCTATAAAACATAATATTACAACGATTAGTAAGAACTTTTGTTTGTAAGAATTGATTAAATCGATTTCAGTGCGGTTTAACTAATATATTGCAGTAAGCTTCTTTTGACATAAGTTATTCAATCATCAAGACACTTCAATCTGTCTATCAATAAAAATGATGTCATTTTGAAGTTAACGAGTGTGACTTTTAATTAGTGTGAGTGCGAGTGTACAAAAAATAATAAAAGAGGGAAGATGAGAGGCCCATACTTATCTATGTCTAATCACACGTGTGCAGAGAAAAAATCATGGCGCGTTTTAATTTAAATATTTTGAACATTTTTAGCACCCCTTCAAAATTATTATGCTGCTTTTTTGTGCAAAAGGAAAATTACTTTAAAATTTTCCAACAATCATTTGATCCAACTAACTAATTTAAAACGTATTTAACGTATCATTATTTTAGTAAAAATGACGATTGTTTACTACGCGCAAATTAAGAAAGATAAGTAGACTCATTTCTCTTTTTTTTCGATGGACACATTTTAGGCTGACCCACTATGTATAATAAGTCTATGGAGTGAGTGAAAATTTTTGCTTTTAGAAAACCTTGAAAAACCTGAACATTGGAGCTCACATGAACGAAGTCGCGGACCGTAGCTAGTTTTAAATACAAGTAGTATAAGATGGCTATTCAAATTAGCGTTCAGACCCGAGTGACGTGACAGGATGACTGAGGAGGGTGGGAATCGGGATGATATATGGGGGTGTGATGTGACCAAATTATCTTCCGTGTCATAACTAATATTCGGGATGTATATAGAAAAGTTAAAAAATGGATAGTTATCGATATTTTACTATATGACGGGTATTCACGATTAACGCTTTTAATAGCCGATATTTCGAACCAGCTGCATGAGTTGTGGTCACGGCTAAACTCACGCAAACATTTCAGCGATTAAAGTGAAACTTTATCCGTCTGTATATTTTGTTTTATCAAACAAACATAGTGTAAAAAAGCGTATTACATAATCAACGATAATTTAAATGATAAACCCATATGGTCTGAAACGACTCCAGCTCCAATTGCTCCATTAAATTAAGTTATTATTTGTAAATAACATACAGATGAAAAAGATCTATGTTTTGGAGTTTCTTTCGCCGATTCTTCTCCAAACATCTTACGAGTCGGTGGTAGTTTATTGACGTTCAAAAAGAGTTCTGTAAAGAATCTACTGTGAATAAAAGTATTTTGATTTTGATTTATTGATTTTATTTATGTTGCGATACCAACATGTTTAATCAGCCTAAAATTTTGTATACAGAATGCTTGTAAATCTAGTCTCGTTATAGGTTACATAGAGTTACTGTACATTAGAATTAAATAATATTAAGTTGCATCGCAAATTTTCAAGGAATATTTTTCAAAATACATATTACTACGTAGTTTATAAGAGGGGTTTAGGCCACTTTTCATGCGTAAAAGTAGCATGGAATATATGCAATACCCGGAAGAAAGAGAATAAAATATTAAAGCAATTTACAGTATAAACATCCGTTTTATTATAACTCTCGGAATATCGCAAATAGATAAGCGAATCGTTTGATCTCAAACTGCTGTAAAGATCTATTTTAAAATCTTTACAAAGATGCATTACTGTGCAGTAAAGCCTCGGTCCTCCGTTCTTTATCCTCAGAATTGCTAGGAAGTCTCGGTAAAGATGCTTTTGTAGTCCTCTTAGATAACAATTTTCAGTGGAGATACAATAAGTCACTTCTGTTTGCGTTCTTATGCAATTTAGCACTTTTATCTTCAAGATTTAAACTCCCTTTGATTTGATGTAACGGAAAGTGAGCTTACTTTTTATGAAAGATGTAGTGGGTTACATTGCAATGTTAAACCAGTATTATTTAAAGATTTCAAATGAGTTTTGATTGCATTAATGACTTTCAATGTGTAAAAGTATCTGAACACACTGATTCTGTGTAATTTGACTATTTTCACACATTTGATGCAGAAAACATTCAGCCATATACGTTTCCTCCTGATATTTCCGAATATTCATAAAACGATGTACTCACAACTTGTACAGATTGCCTATCAAACAAGCAAGAGTTAAACAATATCGAGTATGGTCAGAAGTTGGATGGGGGACCGCTAGTAGTAATTTAACGTACTTCCATATTATGCAGGGTGTATTCATCTTGTTTCCGGTTTTTATGATCGGATTGATGGAGTCATATACTCATATATTTTAAACTAATATTATCGCCGAATTTATAAACTTTACTACATAACCGGTACTACGTAGCACATAACTGGTTTTTATTTGGCAATATTTCGAACCATTGATATGACTAGTGGTCAACTTTAGTATCCGTGACCACTATCTATGTATCTAGTTCGAAATATCGCTCATCAAAAATCGGTTATATGCTACGTAGTACCGGTTAAGTAGTAAAGTTGATGGAGTCGTTTAAACCCTGTAGAAAACCGTAAGGCCGGTTGGAAAATATCTAATACCGGTTTGCATTAACTCATATCTTTCTCCCGCAACCCGCTTTGATGCAGCGTGGTCGAATATGTTTCACCCTTTCCCCAGTTGTGTGGAGATCCCAACAAAAAGAGGAATCCTCACGGCAATATTACACTCGTGATAGCGCGAGGTCTTATTCAATATAATGCTTTGCTCGGAAATAAAATTTATATTCTCCTATTTGAATTCAATAAACTATGTAGAAACCATCACACAGGACGGCGCTAAGTCGTAAAGCCGATTCGGGGCTTCCAGTTAAACTGAATTTAAATTTATAGAAAATCATAGCGCAACGTTCTGGCTTAAATTATATTACTAAGGATGACGAATGGGGATGAAATGTGGGTATTTGGATACTATTTTCAAAATTTTACACATTCACTTTGATTTAAATTTTGGTATAATTAAGATAATAGAATTTATATGATTAGTAATATTAATAATGTTTTCTAATAAAAGTTTGATAAAAGGATATTCTGTGTTGTAAATATACAAATACATGACACATTTACAAATGACACTCAAACCGAGAACAAAATTATTAATTCATTATTTATAATTAGTCTGAATAGCAATAAAATCGTCTGCCAAACAAAATACCAGTACACAGAGATTAAGTCACACAGGGCGTCATAATAGACGGTTTGCCTACAAGCAAATTTGATATTATAAGTTACGTATCCAATCGTCAATCTCTAGAGTAGCATGGTGGAATATGCTTGTAGATTAATCGCAATGGGCCACTTCTAACCATTGTTATTAGTATTAGGACATTAGAAGGTCGAAGCAAACAAACAGATTCGTCGACTGTCGTAATTGAAACATTTTCCTCTACAGTTCGGTTTGCACGCTCCTTCTTACCACGGACGTGCAAAATGTGGAACGAGCTTCCCTCCGACGTATTCCCGCAACGGCAACATGGAACTCTTTAAGATAGACGTTAAGAGAGCTTACCTTCAAAGCCGTCGTTGGATTGGAGATCGCTC
>DWON01006545.1:0-13768 GCA_018251015.1 Phocides pigmalion okeechobee
CGCCCCGCCGCCGCTCCCGCCCCCACACACATATCCCGCCCTGCCCCCCCCCGTCCGCCCGCCTGCGACACTTCTGAACGCTACTGTACAGTATAATCCACTTTAACCGACGTCTCTTGTCTTCAATTGATACCTTCTACGTTTACCAGAGTTGGACGTAGGCCTCAATTACCAATTATTACTTAGCCGTTCACATATATCCATGTCATATCCGTCCATTATGCTTCTATCCTAACATTGCTCTTCTTTATTAGGTACCGTTAAAATCATTTTTTATTTTGTGGATGTAACAGTACCTTGAATTGAACGTAAAACCCATAGTTTTTAATAGAAAGTGGTACTTAATATTACAATTGAATTGTGCAATAACCAGTACCGTCCTTTATAGACTTGTATTGAGGATACGTGAAATATGCCTCAGTTCCACCACTCCCTCCTTTATGTGACTTTCCTTAGAGATATTTATCTGTGCCTAGCAGTAAGATATAAAAAGGGTTGCCACATTTAGGATGTGTTCGTGCTTAGTAATAGTATATCGAAAGGGTTGCCATACTTATCGATAAGTTCCATCACATATAAAAAGTTCTCATACCAGCATCAGGTCCAGTGGGTGCCTGCTCCTTGACTATTGTGTCGGCCAGCTTCTCCGCCTCCTCGCGCTCCCTTCGCTGGTACTCCTCCAGCTGCTCACGAAGACTTTGGTTCTCTTGTTCCTGTTATAAAATTATGTGTCAAGTTTTATTACGTAAGAAGAGTAAAAAAAAAGAGATAGAAGAAAGGGAAGTAAAAATAACATAAGAAAAAAAATGATTAAAAGTCAAAGAATGCAAAAAGTAAATAAATAGATAAATGTAAATAATTAATGAAAATATCTATTTTTTTTGTAACAAGTGTTATAAAGAAAGGAAGTGAAAATATGGTAAGGAAAAAAGGATTGAAAAGATATAAAGTAAGCAATAAATAACTAAATTGATAAAAATATATAAATAATTAAAGGAAGAAAAAAACGAGTAAAAAACATTATGTTATATGTATAATGGATACTCATAATTAACGCTTTATTAATTATCGTTAATTGGAACCACTCACATGGCTCATGTTAAAAAATCGTTAATCACATGATACGGGTGTAAGTACCCCTTATGTACATTCATATATATGTAATATACATACATATATAATACATAATGTAATGTATAATGTTTAAATTAATATTATCGCAGAATAATATAAATTTAAAATCGTATAACATAAACAGGAAACAAAAATAAAATAAAAGAAAAAATTAGAGAAGGAAAAAGAAAGAGAGAAAGTATCAGGTAGAGTCAGACCATGTCGTACTGCTTGTTCTCGAGCTGCATGAGGTGCGAGATGATCTCCTGCTCGCGCAGCTGGTACATGGCGCGCAGCTCGTGGTGCGGCGCCGCCGCGCGCTGCGACTGCAGCTTCTCCCAGTCCTGCACACAAGTGCCCAAGTATGGGCGACGAAATAATAGGGGCACAACAGTGCACTCAAAGGATAAAAAGTATAATGAAAGTGATCCAAAAGGATAATGAAGGGAAACCTAAAATGTCTTGTCATGTCCTAAAATGTCTTGCATATACACAAAACTCCGAAATGAGATTATCGGAGCACGGCCGCTCCCCAGGCACGACAACTCGCCTGGAGGGAGATCTCCCTTCGGCAAAATATAATAAAATTTCAGTCAGAGCAATGTATATATACAATCAAGGTAACAAAATTAAAATTATTTATTTAAAAAAGGATTTATACATTGCCTTTATTGCCGTTTAGTCTTGTTTAAAAATCAAAAAAATACCCAATATTTATATGCTTAAGGGTGGACAAATAGAGTGTATTATAAAAAACAAAAAAAATATATATATTATTTGGACCAAGTAAACATTGTAATTGAGTAATATATGTATGTGGAATATATATAAAAAAGGATATGAAAAAACAAGTACAACAAGTGTTAAAAATTCAGTTCAAACTTTTATGTCAACGTAATTAAGAACCTCTATTTGCTTTGGAGGTCTATTAGTATTCAGTTCTTTGCTTTTAGCGCCATTTTACAAGGATTAGGAAAAAAGCCAGCAGATAAGCAGACGGTGTGCAGCAGTAGCGGACCTGCTCGGCCTCGATGCGCTGCATCTCCAGCGTGAGCGCGGTGTCGGCGATGCGCTCCTGCTCGTCCAGGATCAGCGCCATGCTGCGCGCGCGCTCCTCGTACAGCTGCACCGCCGCCACCTGGAACACACATGACAAATACAAATAAGATAGCTCAGAACGGTACGAATTCTAATTTTAATATTTTACCATTATACGGATTTTACATGTACATAATGAATGTTAACACTTTCCCTGCGGCGCGCATCTACTAGATCGAGTCAGGATTGCGGGAGGCAGCCCTAACTGGAGTTCTTTTCTCTAGACTGGAGATATGCCGACAATTCATATAATTATTGTATTTTTTAGCATCCATAGAATAAGACATTTACGAATACATAGACGTTGTTTCCTCTCGCAATCTTGTAGCTCCGACGTAAACACAGTACTTTTGTTCGCCCGTAATCCATAAAAATGTGTCGGTACAACACAGCTATGTAGGAGCCGCGAGCGCGTCGCGCAAAGAATTACACAGCAGTGTTGTAGCCGCAGGGAAAGTGTTATTAAAGACAATGTAAAATCAGTACATCACCAAAATTTTAAATGCGTTTTCACACTCCGAGTGCCACGATGGAAATGTTGAGTTGGACAAATTAAAGTAGAAAAAACTTTTTTTATATTCAGTCATTGATAACAAAGAGAGTTTTAATTCAAAGATAGCGATGCTTGCGACTCTTTTGGTGTTGAAAATGTCCACAAGTGACTACTTTTCATCAGATGGTACTGCCCTTTCATTAGGCTGTTTATAAAAAAGAAACCAAACGTACTATATTCTGACAGATAGGTACAATGATTATCCTCATAATCCGTCGTCGAGGACCTAGGTAAGGTCTATTGAGTGTGTTCGTGGTTGAAGGCTACACCTAAAAACAAGGAGAGCAACTGAATCCTAAAGAGTAGTAACGCATTTTTAGACAACGTAAGACAGAACTTTAGTCACGTAGATGTTGTATACGGATGTCCATAAACCGCAACGACTACCAAACATCAGTTGAGCTGCATGCTCGTCGTAATACAATAAAGCAACGCGGCAAAAGGAAGCCAGTACCTTGCTGGTGCGGTCCACGACGGGCTCGCCGGGCTTGGCGCGCGGCGGCGGCGGCGGACTCACTTCCGACCAATTCGGGTACTCGATCTCACCTGCAAACACGAGGTCTTTAGCTCTTCAAAGCATAAAAATAAATATATATATTTTGTATTTATTTTGGTAACAAAATCAGCAACCCTTAATCCAAACTGTTTCTATTTAATTAAACGAAATCCAATTACGGATTTACATTTTATAAGTACGTGCTTAACATCGCTAAATAAGTACGGATACGTATAAATTTTGATGTACATGTGTGAGCGTGCGTGCGTGCGTGCATGCGTGCGTGCGTGCGCGCGTTTGTATGTGTGTGTGTTTGCGTATGTTTGTAAATGCGTGTGTGTGTAGCATTTTAAAGAAGTAGTATTAAATCAGCTAACTGTGTAACAGTGATAGATTAATGGTAAGTTGACAGTCTCTCATTTTGCGGTTCAAGATTCGAATGATTAGAATCTTATCCCTGGCACGCAACTCTGTTTTTTTGTAAGAGATGTGCATTGTATCCTTAACAATGCCTTATGACGTTCGCAAAGATGTGATGGATACGGTATGCACCAATATTTGCTGAACTAGAAAAAGTGTCATCTAAATCGTTCATGTCGTGAAAGTACTAAGCGTAACAGCGGTATATATATAGGTTAAAGGTACTTACTTAACATATCGTCCAACATGGCATCTTGACTGGGCGGCACCGCTTGAGGGTTGGTGGTGAACGAGGGGTACTTCAGCAGCCAGTCCTCGTATCCCCCCCACAGGGCCAGCGGAGGCCTCGCATACTGCACTTTCACGTCCCACTAAATAAAAAATATATAACTAAGTTACATATGATTCATATTAAAACGTCATATATTTTACTAGGGTACTCATGATTAACCATTTTTAATTGCCGATATTTCGAAAGAGTTACATTCTACGAGCTATTCCGCGGTAATATTAGTTTAAAATTGTACGTATGTGTGTGGCGACGTTCCCCTACTTGCCAACAGAAGGCGCCACACTATTCTGAATCACGCTATCGAAGTTTTCTAAACATCTTGCATATATACACAAACTCCGAAAATGAGACTATCGGAGGACGGCCGCTCCCCGGGCGACGAGAACGCGCCTGGAGGGAGATCTCCCTTTACCAAACGTCATATGTCATTTTTGATTATATAAGTATAGTTCAATTGCACAGGCACTAACACCGCCTCCATAATCCGCCGTAAAGCGATTCTCGTGTTTCGGTTGGAGGTGCAATTATTCTTACTTCAAAGCGAAGCAAATCTTAGTCTTTAGAAGTACCTATGGATGTATATATATGACTTCAGTTCTGTATGATGTTGTATGTAAATATTCATGGGCCAATGGGACGCTACTTAATATCAGATGGCTGGTATACTGGTTTGTGACTCCCCTCACATAAAAAAACTTGGCCAGTGTGGTGGATAATAACTTAATCCCTCTTATTACGTGGGAAGACTTGTGCCCAGTAATGGGAAGCTAGCATCAAAGTAACATTGTTAATGATGATCATCATCTGGCTTGATAATAATAATTTCTGCTATTAATTATTTCTGATCATGTTTAACAAATAATAGGTATACCTTAAGTAGAATGGTCTTAAGCAAATGCAAGGTTTTCCCGGGGATGACGGCGGTGCTGTTCCAATCCAGCATCACGATAAGCTCCATGGTAGCGCGCTCCGCCCACACGTGACGCGACGCCGCCGGCAAGTTCTGCTCCAGCACGTTGGCTGATTGTCTGAAGAATGAACCTAGTTATCGCATAGGCAATATAAGGAGCAAGCTTCCTCCTGAAGTATTTTTAGGGCACTATAAAAAGGGGCTCGTAAAAAACTAGTTTCAATAAATAATTGCATTTCATTGCATACATGTATATAAATAAGGATGAAATATATACGAGTGATGATGCCGGCTTCTTAGATGAATGGTTTTGGGATCTGAATCCCCGCGCACCTCTGATTTTTCGAAACCATGAGCATACTACAAATTAATTATCTATTGCTTGATGAGAGTTTGTTATGTAGTTCTTGATGTATGTGAAGTCTGTTTACATATGCTAGGCAAGTGTGATACACCATGGGTTAACAATTCTCATTCTGAGAGACGATCCCAGCCCAACTGAAGGATAACACAAATTCTGATAACTTTGCACCTTAAAATTAAATACTAAGCAAAAATTAAAACTAGTGGAAAATATGAAATAAAGATTTGTATGTATATAAAATTTATAACAAACAGTCATTTTTCAGGTGCATTTTTGATGAATTCAAAATATTTTAATTTTATATGATATTGAAAATGTGCTGTAAATAAAAAAAAATCAAATTAGAACCCTTCAAATGTTGAATATCACTTTTAAACTGTTCAATATAGTATAAAGGGTTGAAATCATACCCTGGGGAGATGCATTCCTCCGGCACACTGATGCAGGCCGGATGAATTATATGGGACTCCACATAATCCTTCCCTGATCGAGCATCCAGTATCATTACCTGGAATAGCAGTATAATTACAATAAAATTCGGCAGGTGGTAGAACTGTAGTTCGAGGTACTAGTCACCGTAACTATCCACCGACAAAAACAAGTTTGTTTCAGTTACCAACTATACTTAGAAGCAAGTCAGTCATCTCTGTACTCAGTGGTAGCATGTAACATACTACCTCAGATATGATTTCAATCTTAACCTCAGGTTTTAAGTGAATGTTTATGCACTGTACCAACTATATATGTAATGTAAATTGCTGACATGAACTTCTAGCTTAATTAACATGTTATTTTAATGAATTGGTACATGGCATATTGAAAAGCAGTCAATGTTGCATATGGATGTTGGCTGCATTAGCAGTGTTGCCCACATCGTCGGCACTGAAGGAATCTTCTTAACTAAGCATGGTTCTTTTAGGCAAAACTCACCTTTAATTTTCCACTTTTGAGGATGGCATACATCTGTTCACTCTTGATCATCACCTCATCTGGACCTGGATTACAAATACGAGGAATTATTATAAGAAACGTAAAGTACAACAAATATAAATATTCTTTATACTGGAATTATAATAATAGTATCACCATCGACCCATGACTTTCTCGAGTCGTCTTGTGTCAAACAAAATATAGTGTCTGGTTTAAAACTAAACTCATCCAAATAAAGAACAGAATAAGTTTTTTGTAAATAATTTTGAGAGTTTAAAGGTGGGAGAAGTAAAGTTTACTTGGGAGGTACCACCGCTGCCCTTATAAATCGCTGTAAAACATTATTTGTGTTTTGGTTGGACAGGTGCGGTTGCCGGCTACACTTTGAAACGAGGCAACCATGTTAGTCCTCAGGATTAGCAACGCTCAGATATAGCATTAATTGAAGATATTACCAGGTAATCCAGCTGGTTGCGGAGGCTCATGGACAGCAACAGCTTCTACCGCCTTCTTCCTATTTTCTTCTAACTTTTGCTTGATCAACTCATTCTCCTTTATATCATTCAACCGTTGCGTTTGCTGCTCTTTAGCATATCTGAAATAGAAGGTGCGCTTAGCTATGCATACAAGTTACGACAATATATTTACTTTTTTCACAGGAGAATGGAAAATGAACAAGAAATCCATGAAATAGTTAACAATCAATGTCATCATTTTCTATTAGATTTACACCTAATCAAATTACACATAAAAACAACAATCATATGGAAATGAAGTTCCACCTGAATCTGATCACAGGTGTGTTGTTACTACTGAGAAATAAGATGGTCATAAATATGTGAGTATAAACATTTTTCCAACAACAAGCAAGAATTTTTTAACACGAGAAATGAGTATGATCATGATCAAATTATACTAGTACTTATACTTGTTTTTATGTTTACATTGTTGTGTTAATGTTTTGTATGATTTGTCACAGACACTGGTATCAAAAGTTTTCTTTCTTTCTTTCTAGGAAGACAACCTCTCTATATAACTTTACATTTCATACTAATTAATTATCCCACCGAAAGAACCAACTCCAGAACTCTGGAATTAAGAGATCTATGAATGAAGAAATCAATAACTAGGGAATTTTAACAAACTGGTGTGTAGAGGTAATGCCAGATTGTGCAGAAGCCAGCTACATGTAAAGAAGAGACCATTTTAGTTCTAAAGACGATACAGTCTCAGGAGTAGCAAGGCATCTACATAGAAGCTTAGATGGATAGTCCTGTTTGTGGTAAGACTTCGGTCATGTTTAAGGTTTTGTAGAGTTCCAATGTTTGTAGAGACTACTTAACATCATATGGCCTACCTTATTCTATTTACTTCTATATATTACTCTTTCTTATTTACTACTTATATATTACTCTTCTCACATAAAAAAAGGCTTTTATGTCTAACAACATCACTGAATCGCCAGCTGCTCTAATACATGTTCATGATGAAAGCCAAAAAATGAATGGTGACAAAAGCAAATCTAACTATGATTGAGTGTAAAAAATAATCAGCAATATTCTTTAAGCATGGTAAACACAGATAAAACATTGAAAAATAACACAAAAAGGTGAAAAGGTAAATGATTACAATTTCATTAGCCAAAGCTACTGTAATTAATGAGAAAAAAGTAATGTAATGTAATGCTCAGCTGTTACAACATTGTTGTGTATTGCACGGCGCAACGCGCTTACAGCTTGTACATGCCTGTGTAGTACACACAAATTACATAGATTACAGGCGAACACAAGTGCTGTATTTATGTCGGAGCAACAAGACCAGGGGCAGACATTATATCTGTGTGTTCATAGATTTGTTTTTGTATTTTTTTTTACTCTTAACAGAATGCAGGCTACCAGAAGTTAACTCGTTGTTGCAGCCCAATGACATTCACATGCAACCTTAAACACGAGTGAAGGGCTTATCTCATGTCATATGTAGATGCATTGCTACACTTGAGAAATAAGATCAACCACTCGCCAACCAAGTGTATCCAGCAACTTCACTTCTCCGATCAAAACATGAGTAATTCCACAGGTGATTATAAGGGCGGTGGTGGTACCTGACCAGTTCACTTTATATTTACTTGGCTTAGAATTCTGAAGAACTCAAAACATGCTGCGTGTCAGACCAGTTTGATACCATTACACCATGCCAATTATCAATCATATCATAAATATTATACTATCTTAGTTTATGGCAGGAGTCGGCAACTTTTTAGACAGAAGAGCCAAAACTTGCAATTTGCAATTTTTTCAAAACTTAAAAGAGCCAAAAAATTTTGTTAAAATAATTTTATGACTGTCTTTATATTCAGTTTCCAACACAATTTTGACTAACACTACATTTGTTTCAAAATCAAAAAATACAAACAAAGTCATGGCCACGCCTAGTATTTATATAAAACCTTACAATTGTATTCGTAGAAAACATATTTTAGTCATAAAATAATAATGTTATTGATATAAATACAAAATATAATGTAGACAGTTATATCTATGGGTAAATTTTAAGGGTTTTGACAATAAAATAATTATTTTATGTATATGGAACTGGAGAGCCATCACTTTTCATTCAAAGAGCCGCAGGTTGCCAACCCTTGGTTTATGGGATAGATATATTTGCTCTCGGGTAGAGCTTTGTAATACTAAAGTCGTTTACATTGGGGCAATAGTACCTATGTTATAATTGAACTACATGCATGCATACATTTATATTGCATCAAGGAAAAAAAATAAGGAAGGATAAACGATAGTTACAAATTTGAATGAAGTGAACGATTTAAATGAACTTAAGTTATATTGAAGCAATAGAGGTGGTGTACACAATACATATTTGGTTTTTAAATGAACCTGCATTACACTCACCTATCGATAAGGCTGATTTTCAGCTTTTCAGCGGCATCTATGGCTTTGTTTGGGTTCTTCGCCCCCAACATGTTATTGAAGTAGGTTTTATCTTTCAAATACTCTTTGTCTTTGCTGATGAACGCGATAACTCTCAGGTACTTCATATAGTACACATACGAATATTCTTCGTCTCCTTTCTCCCGCGCTTCCTCAGCTTTCTCAAAAAGCTTTTGGGCTGTTTTGCATAACCTACAAAAGTATCGTCTCTTTTAAAGTTTTACGCGCAAATAAAAAAATTAAGGCACAAAAATAATATTTGCAGTTACTCACATGGTAGCCCTTTTCGATTTCAAATCAGATACGTTGTGTAATTTGTCCAAATCTTCTATACATTGCCCCAAATGGAGTTGTACTTGTATTCGACGCGTATCCGTCATGATGAATTCTACGCGGTTTCCGCGGGCTTACGACAGAAAAAAGTGGGTTTAAAAGAATGGAAACCACTAAGTATCACATTTGTCATGGATTACACTTAGATTATTGCAAAATTTCATGAGTAGAAACAATAAAATCCACGTATATAAATATCGGAATCAGAAAAGTTCAGAAAACGTCACAAATGTCATTCGATCATTGCATCATTTGTCAACTTTTTTCGTTTCTATCCTTCTACTTTTTTGGCATTCTTCGCCTTAAACTCTAAGATATTTGCTCTACCCTTGGACCTCTGAATACTTTTTTTTAACAAACATCTAATTTCTATTGCAGTTGTTTTATTAATGTAAAATCTGACTTTCGTTACATAACTATGACTATTATATTATCATTTATTCGTAACATTACGAAATCGTAATAAAATGTCAGCTAAACACATTAATTGTCTGAGAATTATTATTCAGTGAGGTTATTGCGCATTACTTTGCTCTATTTCTCATCCAAAAAATATTCAGTAACCGTTTAAATAGCAATAAATAACTTTGGTTTGGGTAAAATGGAACGTTTAAAAACCACCCCCTCCTGCCCCCACTAAATTATGACGTTCGTTCTCAAATAGCGCAGGCAGCGCAGCGCAAGTTTTCCTGCGCAATGAAAATTTTCTCGCTCCCACTGGTCGATTGCGGTGTTCCATTTAGTTTTTCAGCTGATCACGCTTTCTACGAGCGTTTCGCAGTTGGCGCGTGTGTCATGTGCGAGACTGTCGCAGCGTAGCAAGACGAGTGTCCGTGTCCTGTGTAGTAGTAGATAGTGCCAGTGAAAATGTTTTCAGGACTCACTAACCAGGTCAGTTCGTGGATGGGGGCAGCGAAGGGCGAGCCCCAGGAAGAAGAGGTGCCTACGCCGATCAAGGACGCGACAGGCGAGGCGTCCGCCGAGGGCGAAAAACAAAGGTATGTCGCTCTTTGTTTACGTTTTTCATGCACAGATTCTCCATTCAATTCTTCGTCGTGGACGTTGGAATCCGGAAAATTGGGTCGATAGCGGACTGAAATTAGGTCATGAACGATACTTTTTCTAGAAACCACCCATTGTTCGTGATAAAGAAGGTAAAGTATGTTTTAATATGGAAATGAGTTCTTTTCAGATACACGACATGATTTATCAACTTATTTGCTGCAATGCAGTATTTAGTAATGGTTGCTGGCTGCCAAAAAATACTTTTTTTGATTGCATAATATGTATATTGATCTAGGAACTGTAGGTGGATCTTTTCTACAATAGTATACTTACATTGTTGCCTCATTAGGCGTATGTATAGTTGTGTGCTGACAAAATGGTTTGAAAATGGAACAAGAAAATAAGTCTTTTTGCTCCATTTTTTGTTTCAGTCATACTCCCTTTGCCGAATAAAATGAAATCTTAAGTTGAACTTGCTTTTGTGGAATAAAAATGTTACATATATCATAAATATTTGATGATAGATTTTCAGAATATGTATTTAATTACAAAACTAATAAATATATTTCACAAAATCACAAATAAGAAGCAAGTTAGTTAAATAAAACTTATTAATTTTTTTATTAGTTCAACAACCTTTTTTTTTATTTAGCCAAAATGCAGTGGAGTCATTCATTTTTTTCTATGATTCTTCATTTTTTCATACCAAGTATGCGTACTTGATATGAAAAAATGAAGGATTGCTACATTATAGTTTTATGTATACAAAATTATCAAACCACTTAAGTCATGTATATTTTTTGGCTACTAGAATTTCAAAAAATACATGTGAGTCTCTGTTTCATAATTTGAAGTAATATTTCAAATGGAACTTATGGAACCTTTTAGACCTTAAAAAGAGTAAAGGAGTACTAAGTACGGGAATATTGCAGTAAAAGAATATGTTTAGACAGTTTTTTTCTAAAGAGTGATCAGATTATAAAATCTGTAACAAGAATTTTAGCCCTCAAAACATCAGACTGTTAAGTAAAAATCCTATTCTTTACAAATATTGAATAAAATTCATGTAGTAATGTAAAAGTGACTGAGAGAATATATTAGGGAACAAAAAAATTTATGGTATGTTGATTTTAACAGTTTCATTTTTTTGCAGTCCAACCAAAGCAGGCAGCAAGCTGGATTTGATTACCAACGTGAAGTCCCAGATGACTGGTTGGCTGGGCTCCGGCATTCAGATCCCAGGGCTGAGGAAAAATGAGGCCCCCCCAGCTGAACCCGCCGAGGTCCCTCAACCAGTAGAGCCGGAAGCTGAGCCCAAACCAGAGGGCAAGGACGATGATGATAACTCTAGGTATAATAGGTACGAGGGGTGGGCAGATAAATGAGTTTGCGTGTTTCTCACTTTCTCGCTTTGGTGTGATATTTCTGGTTGACTTTCTAAGGCAGTTCATTGCCATTTCTTACTGGAAAAATTGTGATAGAGCTTTGGTATTTTTTATTTCATCAATTTATTTTTAAATTGTAATAAATGTTATATAATAGTCACATTCTTCTGGATTTAGGCATAAGCTCCATTTAGACGAGCTTTATAAGCAAAAACAACTATTCGAAAAATTTAAGCTTTCCATTCACTTCAATTAGTCTCAGTTCATACTTTGATCTTTTAAATGAAATACGAAAAAAAATTTGACGTATTTTGTAAGTAGAATAAAAGAACTTTGGCCATTTATGTGGAAAGTGTAGATGTTCATTAAGGACGTAATGAACGTATCTTAAAACGGAGCTGACACGAGGTCTATCCTAGATGCGGGCATACACGTCGGCATGGTTACGTAACCTCCGCGAATTTGCCCAGATGCGGTAAACCTACATCTTTCTGAACTAAGACCAAAGGGTGTAGAAGTTATAATCATTTCTATTTGAGCAAGAAGCTTTTCGGTATGTAATAAATTATTAAAATGTTGCACAATATTTCGTCATGAAGAAATATTTACTCAGTATTAAAGGCGGGGAACTATAGTTGGACCGGGGAGGTACCACCGCCGCCCTCATAATCCGCCGTAAAGCATTACTTGTGCTTCGGTTGGAGAGGTGCGTTTGCCGCCTACACGAGCGAGGCGACCATCTTAGTTCTCAGGAGTAGGAACGCATCTACGTTCGAGCTCAGATGGGATATCGGGCGTGTTTTTTGGTTGTACGTGGATGTCTATGGGTTGTGACTGCTTAACATCAGGTGGTTTGCTTGTTTGCTGCTCCTAATTAAAAAAAAATCTCAGTCGCCAGAAATATAACACCATGCATTGCAAAAAAAATGTTATTAATGACGCCTAAATACCTATATCGTTAACCATACCTTTGAACTGTTCACATGCTTTCGCTATCTCAGCACGAAATTCAAATTACTATTGGTTTAATACTTTACATCTAATTGGAATGCTTTTTATACTTTCTTTTTTTCAGCTTATGGCACTCGATTTGTCACAATGGCACGTCAAACCAAAATTGTTCTTATAGGCTACATTTTGAAAAATGTTTTACAAAAATTTCTATACATTTTCATATTTTTTTATCAAGTTTCAACTACATTGCCTGCTTTATTTTTTGATATCCATGGAAATATATCGTATTATTCGTCTATACATAATTTGTTAAAGGTAGTGATCCAGTTTAATATGATCCATGCCGTCTTGTAACTGTCGTAAACATTTTATTCCATGACATAATTAAAAATGGTTTTTAGAAATAGTATATTTAACTGGAATTGGAAAATTTTCGTATCAGCCATGACTTACGTAAATTACTTCATTGAAGCAATTATAATACATTCATATTTTAAAAAATATATAAAATGGTTGACTAATTCAGGAAGCATTTAACATTAGAGAGCTTTGCGAATACCATTTAAAAAAATGGTATAAAAAGACGAATGTAGGATTTCCTAGATTCGTAGTAGAGTCGGAAACTCATTTATTCTGCTCAAACCCCATTTTTTAATAGTTTTTGTACATTTCTACTATTAATATCTAGATCTATTATTTTGTTATTACGTAGTGGTACCTTGGTTCTGTTTAAATTAGAATTTAGAATCAATTTTGAATAGTTTAATTTCATTTGTTTTACGATAGAAATTTTAAAGACTAGTCTAGTCTTTAAGGAGGTTCATAAATAATTTATGTAACCGTTTCATTCCTATATTTATTTTTTAAACGAACCTGACTTTGATTTCTAATTTGTGTAAACTGGTAACATTTATTGGGGCTGTGAGTTTTTACTACGGAGCCAAAGTACTTGTAAATCTTAGGTAAGAAT
>DWON01006546.1:0-13767 GCA_018251015.1 Phocides pigmalion okeechobee
TTTTCTAAATATCTGGCATATATACAAACTCCGAAATGAAACATTCGGAGCACGGCCGCTCCCCAGGCACATCAACCATCTCCCTTTGCCAAATACATTAAGTTATTACTTTTCACTATGGAACAATTACTTATTACAATTAACGATTTTTGATGGACGATATTTTCAACCAGTTACATGGCTTGTAGTCACGGCTAAGCTGCGGTGGCGAGGGGCAACTATTGCCCGGTGCTAGTGGTACATGAATACCACAATATGTACCCGATATCTAGTTCGTTTATTTGCGGTCCCTATCACGACACATATCATAACAGTATTTTTACGCGCTGAATTTTGTACTGTTTGTAATTGACAATGTAAAATCATATGTTAAATATTACTTGCTTTGATGGTGATGGAGCATATCGTGAAGAAACCGTCGCCGAAAAGTTATCCAACAAGTTCTCAAAGGTGCACATAATCTGACGATATGTTGAACATTTTTCATCTTGAGAGGGATTTGTGTCCAGCAGTAGGACATTAACGTGATGATGATTATTATATATTCTATTACAATTTAAATATTTTTTTAATTACAGTATATTATACATATTATACATATTCTCATGGAATATTGAAAGAATAATGTAAAACCAGCTCATCGGTTTTGACCGCCTTTTGTAGGTTTGTCCGGGAGAAAGACGGCTCAAAAATCATACACATAAACAGTACACCTTTAGAAATAGAGTGAGCACATGAGACAGTTAATCGTGTCTTAGAAACCCTGTACACAGTTTATAGTAAATAAAACGATTACATGAATAATATAAATAATTCGGTGAGATTGGCTCAATCCCAGGTATATATGTATGTTGCTCTACTCTCTGTACTACGCTGTGTAGCCTAACAGGCTTAATCGAACGTAAGGACTGACATCCGGCTGTTATTGTAGAATGCACATAGATAAAAAACATATGGCATATATTAAAAAGGAGAGGAAACATTATTTGTTCACGGAGTAAAAATGCCAACTAGCTGATGTTAGAATGTAGCTGTAGCCTATGTACGTCTGCATACAACCTCAAACAGGATTAAATTCCTATAAGGATTCTTACGTATGAGCGATTACTCCTACGGATTGAGATGGTAGTCCATTGAGGCTTTTAAGTGTCGCCGGCACAACGACTCTCCAACAGAAACACAAGACTTACTTTACAGCCAATTTTGAGAGTGGTGGTAAGTCTGCCGTCGAATTGTATCACTATAATTGTAGCAAATCTTTTATCAAGTGTTTTTTTAGGTTTTCAGTTGGATTTTGTGTTATTAAATGGAAATGATTTTAACCACTAAATTATACTGAGTAAAGGAAGTATAAATTGAAGTGCGTATATGTGAATTGTGAATGATCTTAGTCGAGCAACGTCGTGCACAGTCAGGTTTTGGATGGATGACCGCTAGTGGTAAATCTTCATGCTATACACACGGTTTCGGTACTTATGTAAGCCTTATAGCAGGTAACAGGGCTAACAACGATATTAACAAGATGAGTTAACCTCTAATCCTTATCTCTACTAAACATTGTAGGGTAGCTCAAGTATACTTCAAGTCTTCTTCATAGCTGGCTTCAAGGAGACGTAGCCATAAAAAATCCAACAAAGGCATGTCCAGCCATGTCCCCCTCAGAGTTGAGGAGACATTAATGCCGACCCGTAGAACACAAAAAATGGTTACAGCGGCAATATGCAACGTCCATGTTATTCAACACAAGCTTTCAGTATGTATATTTGTATGAAACAAATTTCAGGTGCTCTGAATATCTGAAATTTATTCTGTAGAGAAATATGGCGATACATATAGCATTTAAATGCAAATGAGACGTTCGAACCACACGTAATCACTTGCTCCACCGCAACATGTGAAAAGATAAGCGATCAATGATGTTCTCTTTAAAAATAAAGGTAGTTCTTGTGTTTCAGTTGGCGAAGCGTGGTTGTCCAATACATTTCATAGGGAAGTAATTGTTTAACCTTTAATTAGAATCAAAATCAAAATATTTTTATTCAAAGTAGATTCTTTATAGAACTCTTTTTGAACGTCAATAAACTACCACCGACTTGTAAGGTGTTTCGTTTTAGAGAAGAGGCGGCGAAAGAAACTCCAAAATAGTAGCAACATATCTGCGTATGAGCTCATATAAGACCTAAGCCCCTTTTTTTACGTCAGGAAAACTCTGGACGACTTCTACCGTCACAAGGCCGATGAAAGGTTACATCGAGCTGCAAACACTAAAAACTAGATGAGTGTTCCATCTCTCTACTGCGGGACGAAGACGTTGGAATGCTCTCGCAAATATCTACAACCACGAAAGTAACATCCGGTCTCGTCAGCTTCAGAGGAGGCTGCTCGGCAATGATGGCGGCATGCTGAACAACTAACATGCCGTTCACCCCGGGACATGTCAGTGGGCGGCCGAGGGCCCATATCGGTCCTAGAATCCCAGTCCTATTGATGATGGTCTGATTAGATGTGGATATTCTTATACTGAAGGTTCAAGTGTGAGAAACCCTTATAGTGTTAATATTTAACGCAATGGTATGAAAGATAAAATAAATCATAGTTTAAAACTGATATTCACGTGGCCATGACTAAACTGAACGGATAAAAGTCTGGATGTTGCCGTAATCACGAGCCATGTAACTCGTAGAAAATATCGGCAACTGAAAATCGTTACCGCGTCTACCTTTTACTTCTACTCCTGTTACACGTGTTCTGTTCTACTTGTTTGCAGATGACAGTGGAAAGATTCCGACACACACGATTAGCTGTCTCGTATGATCACCATCTTTCTAAAGTTATACTGTGTAATGTTTATTTATCAAGGACTGATTTAAAAAGAGAGCCGAGAGTTTTTTTCCGTCGGCTTTTTTCTTCCGGTCAACCTTAGCCAACACGGCTCGCAAAGCCGTTGGACTGATTTTACATTGTACACTTGACATTCATTAAGTGTATGTAAATACTTTACAAAACTAACTAAACTATCTGAGCCCTGCGACTTCGTTCACGTGATCTTAAATTTTCAGATCTGTCTGTAACTTTCAGATTGACATATTTTTATATTCCATAAAGCGATTGTGAAAACACATTGAAGCCACGGCCGTTTCTTAAATTAGCGTGAAACAAACGCACAGACAAACGGATAAAATTTTAATAACTATCATTTTGGGCTTTATTGTGATAATCAGGCCCCTAATAATATTTTTTCTCATATATCTTTTATGGATAGACATCGATTACAAGTTTAATATTTGAGTAGATAGATAGATGTACTTTTATAAACATGAGACCTATATTGAAAAAGTAATTTTTCATAGAAAATTATGTGGATTGGGACTGTTTTAGTTATCATATATCTTTGCTAAATCAGTGTAATGTACCTGTTCTATTTCGTTATGATTAATAGTGTCTCTGGCAGCGCGCGTAGACTCCCGCAATATCTAGATTAAAGTTAAAAAAGAGGCGTGTGTAACTCCGCGCGATATCTAGATTAGAGTCAAAAGGCATCTGGCAGGTCGGGAATTGGATGGGTGACCATTGGTAAAAAAATGCGCTTCCATAACTTGCAGTCCATGTTAAGACGGCTCCGGTTGTTAGCAAAACATGGTAGACATTAAATCTTATGGGAGGCTCCATGGGCAGATTAAAACATCCAAAAGACGGGGTGACCGTTAACTCTTGCCTCCATCACTGGAGCAGCGTCGAGAAGCATTGTCTAAGTCTTCTCAGTTGTGAACGACCCGTACAAGGAGAAACTTATAATGTAAGATCCATATCTGCGCTAAATCGTATAATATGACTAGAATCTTATTTCGTAAAAATTAATAGTGTCTCAACGTATAGCCTAGATTCTAGATCGAAACTTCTTCAAGATGTCACATGAATATGCTTCAATTTGTATAAAGATACATATCACTACGGTGAACTAACAAACCTACTTAGTAATCAGTACCTATACTTCAATAACATTTTAAAGGCGAAATTTATGAAACCACCGCCGCCCTCATAATCCGCCGTAAAGCATTACTTGTGTTTCGATTGGGGAGGTGCGGTTGCCAGCTACTTTGAAGCGAGGCGGCCATTTTAGTCCTCAGGAGTAGCAACATACGAGTACGTTCGAGCTTAGATCGGATTTCGGTCGTATGTGTGGATGTCTATGGTCTGCAACTATTTAACATCAGGTGATTTGCATGCTCGTTTGCTACTCTTCTCACATAAAAAATCTACGAAACTGATTTTAGCTCTTCAGATCAGAAGATGATCAGCTTTTTTCACACTAAAATTTCCCATTGGTTGTATAAAATAAATTGACAAAAATTTCTAAACGTAAAATGGAGAACATTTCCCTTTAAAATCTTGTTGTGAAGCAGGACACGAAACTCATTCCGTGGACCATCAGGCCGTTGTCTGCACATGCATTTCGTGATGCATTTGAATATAAATACTTGTTTAGAGACTTCTTATAGTTTTTATGTTATCGTTCGACAGGGGAGGTACCTTTGCCGCCCTAATTATCCTCTAAGAAGCAAGTCTTGTATTTAGAGAGTAGAGTTTCGTTTGCGGTAACAGTTAGGAGCCAGGCAATCATCTAAAGTACATTTTAATGCTTTAAAAAGAAGAAGAGCCGAGAATTTCAATTATTTGTAATTTGAAGAGGCATTCATATGCCTATGAATAAGGAAAATTAATTAGAAAATGTCAGGTTGTTTATGAACTTGTCTTTTACGTGTCCATGGACACACGACATAGGAAGTTCTAGGTTGAGACTGTGCGTGTGTAAATTGTAATCATAATAATAAATAATAATAATAATCATTATTTCGTTACAATGTTTACAATTTTACTACTTCTAGGGGCTGGAGACTTCCTTTAAGCACATAGTGCCTGTATTAGAAGACTCCACTCTTGAAAAAGATATGTAAACTTAAACTTATTAAAAAAGAAAAGATATATATTAAAAATTTCGTGTAAACTAATTTTCGCTGATAGCATAATTCCCGCGCAGAATCGTTCTACGCGAAATTTTTAAATAGCATAGATAGATATATTTTAAAGGTGGGACTATATTTCGACCGAGGAGATACCACCGCCGCCCTCTTAATCCGCTGTAAAGCATTACTTGTGTTTAGGTAGGTGAAGTGGCGTGACACTTTGAAGCGAGGCGACGTCTCTACGTCTCTACGTTCGAGCTCAGATATTTCAGTCGTGTTTGTGTTTGTATGTTATCTATGGGGTGCGACCTCTTAACATCAGGTAGTTTGCAAGCTCGTTTGCTACTTTGCTCACATAAAAAACTAGCTTATAACTGTGTACTCGGAGAAGCACATGTGTGACATTAACAAGTATTCAGAGAAGTTTCCTCACGCGGTTACACGTTCCGTGCATGCACTCGCTGGTTGAGCTGAATTAAGAATTAGCAAAGAATTAACCAAAGCATTTAAGTTTAGAAACTAAGAGAAATGCAACTGTTTACTTCCCCAGAACTTTTCTGTTTCAAATGAATGTTATAGTTACCGAAGTGCTCATTCGTAATTAAACTTCCTGGGACTTGTAGAGCTAAATGAAGATCTTAGAAAATATTTTGTAAAGTTCAATTAATTTTTCAATTACAGAAGAGGAATGTGACATACATTTAAAGATAACTTTAGAATTTCTAAAGCTAAATCATGGTATTAAAATATTTTGAAAACTATAAGTGGGTTGGTTTGAGCCTCTAACACAAAAGGTAGGCGTACGAACTTAGAGAGCCACAAGAAATAATAAATTTTATAAAATATAGCATATATTTTTACTTAAAAGTTAAGTTGAACGTTTGTAGGTAGAACAATAGTTTTACCGGGGAGGTACTAGGTACTATCGGAGGTACTATCATTCTCGTAATCTGCCGTGAAGTGAATCTTGTGCTTCGGTGAAAGATAAGTGGTAGTCAGGTACGTTTACTCAGGGGTGGCAACGCGTTTGATCACGAGTTCAAATTGTATTTTACCTCATGAGCACTTAACTTAAAATGACCTGCACACTCGTGTGCTACTTTACTAACATGAAAAGGTCACATTCAACAAGGACAAGGTTGTCGAATATCCCAGTAGCAAAGGGTCCCAAGATATTCGACAAAGATATTCAAAGAACAATTTTGTTCTGTAAATGTACCATTACTGTAGTCTTAACGATACTTATCATTCCTGTTCCAAATATGCCTCGGAGATTCCCCGGATGCTTTCATAAATTACCATTTTGATGCGAATCACGAAATTTCCGAATTCCGACTAACTTTAACGTCGTTATCGAAAATCGATTGAAATCTATTATTTCGCCGCCAACGTAATCAACTCTAGCCTTGTATATATTATTTACTGAAATATTTGAATAATTACCCGATACAATATTATTTAAATCATTTCACGAAAATTTGATCCTTCGAGTCAGATTAGCGTTGATAGCCTAGACATAAGATTCTAGCCTTTCTCACAGAGACTCGGTTCGAATATGTAGCAAGCTCTTCCTTCTTCATTTTCCGAAGTTATGTGCTTATGAGCAAGTTAGGCTATTGATGGAGGAAGTTATCATGAGTTATACATGCCTGAATTTTTTTATAAAGTTAATAAAAGAAGCAAAGGGGCATGCAGGTTACCTGATATTAATTAGCCAGTGCAACTTATGGTATCCACATACAGGTTTAAATCAAAACTGAAGTCTTAACAGAGGACGTATGTATGTAGATGCATTGTTATTTGATGCTAAGACAGTTGCTTGGTTTCTTAGTGCGGCCGGAAACTGTACATTTCAAACCGAAATACAAGAGTTGCTTCATAGTAAATTGTGAGCGTGACGGTAGAACCTTGACGAACTATAGTTCTACCATCTAGTAATCACGCATGAAGTCTACTGATCCACGCTTGGTGATAACTGTGTTATGTCTGACTCGGTTATGACTGTATGTTGTGACTTGGTTATGACTATGGCCTTAACTTTGTCATTCTCAACAATAACACGTTTAATGCTTTACTAACTAAACTAATACTTTATTAAGTTTCAAGGAGATTAGATTACTATTACTCAATATCTACGTTTCGGCTAAATAATAAGCAAAGTTTGAGTCAGAATCGCGCGACAAGGGTTCCGTTCTACCACACAGTTTCTTATGGAACCCTAAAAAAGTTTTTAATGATATTTGTATTTGCCTTGACAAAATACTAGATAATCTGCGAAATTCAGCAGCAATAAGAAAAGTCAGCAACAAACAGACTGACACATCGGGTCACAACTAGTAATTGCAGCCGTGGCCCTAGAACCCACCCAATAAAACTTTTTAGAAATCAGTTAGAAAGCAATTGCTTTTACTCATACTTAGCAATCCCGAGTTTCCAAGTTTCCCGTGATAGGCCCAGATATTGGAGTTTACAGTCGTTTAGGGCTGGTTACCGTTTGACTTTCAAATTGGTTTTTATACGACCTGTAACAATCATAAAAACTTTAGAACGTTCCTTAGTGTTACTTTCAACTTTACAATGTGTTTTAGAAGGTAATTCCAGTGACTTCAGCAGATGTTTCGTTTATGGTAGTCATAAAATCATAAAAATATTGTAGTCTGTTTCATTCTCTGCGGGAATGTTCTTTGCATGCAATGTCAGAAATAACCATATACTATATAAGAGAATAAGGCAAATAAACTCAGAGATGAACGTGCAACCGAAACCTCTAAGTCTAGGATCCTAAAAGGATAGATACGTTCTTCATGAAGCGTAAAGGAGCACTAAGAAATTAATTTTGGAAATTGCATGAAATTTAAGTTGCATCACTTGAAAGTTTCTGTGAAAGCGGGTAAATAAATATGAAATTTGGTGTACGTTTTTTGATACCTTGTACAGATTTGTTTCAAATAGAGTAGTAAGATAAAATAGGGCTGAATGATTTGTTGAAATATATTGTAATATTGAGTCCAGTATCAGCAAAGCTGCGTAAAGCGAATAAATTATATTTACTTTTAATTTCTTTATCTTTCGAAATTTTTGTGATATTAAAAATCAAGGTAAACATGAAGTTCATTGAATGTGGAGGCTCGACCGGGAAGGTACCATCGCCACACAGTTTTCAAACATAAACTAATTCTTACACTTCGACGAAAAGAATTGCAAATTCACATTTGATGTGACCAACATAGTCCTTAGGAGCATCAAGGCATTTATGATCGACTTTATGTGACTCTCTAGTCACGTACATTTTGGTCTCGCATGTCGTTTGCAACTTCATCTTACTTTGAATACGTCTTTTTATTTTTGCCTATATTGTTGTGTTAACTGTATGATTTGTCTTAGATGAAATTAAAAGTTTATTTTCTTTCTAAAAAAATGTGGTCTCCGCCGCCCATCGATAGCCATAATCAACTGTATAAAGAATATTACAAAAACCATTTTTTTTTCAAAAAGATTATTTTACGATTCTTTTATGAGGGTATTTTAAATAAGGGCCGTAGAACGCATGAAAACAAAAAAAAACTAAAAACTGAGTATTTAGTATTTCTTTCCTAAAACAAAAGCTGTATAATATGCGAAAGCCTTGGCCGGCACAATAGTCAGCACACATCCGAAAGAATACTGAAACAATGCTTTCAGTTCAACAAAAGACAACTTTGACGACCGAGCTTTGAAAAGTCCGCGAGCCTTATTCACACTGAGTATGTGCAAAAATGGAAAAGTATTACTGCGTTGACAGTACATAACTATTATTATGGACAAATACTAGCTCACTCACCTACGGCTTTTCGTGCGCAGAAAATACTACATAATGTAGAGCAAAATTATGTTACATGAAAAGATTTCCAAAAGAATTTCCTAAAGTCCATGCTATTAAGTTATGTTAAAACTACTTCGCAACGGCCCGTCACCACCTGTTTTCCCCGCCATTAAGCGCCATAGAGTCAACTTTCGTTGATGCTCGATATTTGGACGAAACACGTGTTGATCCTAGTATTTACGGTGGTATATATTTTTATTCTCTTCACTTTCCCTATGCTCAAAGGATTATCATATATACTACTCATATATGGTGGTAGCGGATTGTTGCGAAGTATTATTAACAAAATCTAATAATTAGTATTTTGTTCATAGAGAATAACCTTTATTATTTTTTTTAATTTGTAAAAAACCTGAAAACCTATGCAACGGAGTGTCCAAAAAATCTAAATTGAATAAGAGAAAACCTATGCATCGAAGTGAACACACTTTTGACTCTTAAGGTATCTGAAGTGTATGAAAGATTTTCAAATACATTTAGCAAAAAAGACAAGAGCAAAACCAAGTCATTCGTGCACTGAATTATTTATTCCGCAGCAGAATTAAAATAGTTACTGCGAAGAGCAAGGAAGTTGTAAAATATTTATGAGTCTTTATGTAGAAATTTATGATTCGTTCCTTTACTGAACAAGGTCTGACTGTTTGATATTAATTTATTCCGGTAATTTATCTGTGGAAGGTAGGAACGATAGGGTTGAACTGGGAAGGTACCACCGTTCACCCATATCTAGTGTGAGGCTTACTTGCATTTCGGTAGAAAGGTGTAGTTTTGCTCTTTTATAAATGAGGCGATCACTTCAGTTCTTAGGAGCAGCACCGCATCTATGATCGACCGCAAGTAAGCCTGTTATTTATTGAGTTGGTCATATAGGCAGCACGGACTACTTACCATCAGATGGCTGGGATGTTAATATTCTACTACGATTTTATGGCAAAAAATCTAAAAAGCAGCAAACAATCACGTGAAACTGATGTTGATTGATCCCCGCAACTCATAGACTTACTCGGACCTCAATTAAAATTTAAAGCCGGCCTGAAATTGTACATAGATGCATCGTTATTTTTAAGGACCTAAACAGTCGTTTTGCATGTAAGTGTACACGGCAAACACGCCTCTCCAATCAACCAAATTAAATTGCTTCGCGCTATTTTACGAGGGTGGCAGTCGTAGTTTTGCGGTTAAACTAATTTTATATACTTATTAAAATTATTATTTTGTGAAAATTGAGAATGTATGTAGTGATCAATTTTAATTCATTTTTGTTCCAAAGTTTTTTTGACTCGGTTCGTTTTTGTCATGTATTTCATTATATTATTGTTTCTAATATTGTCTAGATCAGTACATTGATCAATTATATCTTATAAGTGCGAGAAACACGAATCAATTGAACGATCGAATCTTTTCTGCTATCGAGATTCAAACAATTGTAAGGACTATGCGACCCGATTCCTTGGATTCGTTCAATCGTGAACGGTACATAGTATAGCGTTTGAACGTTCATTTGTTTTATTGTACCGAAACAAATTGTCTCGTTTGAAATATAAATGGATTAGTGGTTGGAGCGTATTCGTATCTCCCGATTTACATAAACCAATTTATAACTGGTCACGCGACTGTCACACGACTGTCGCACGTGTGTCAGCTTAATGTACCTGATTTGCGTTTTAAATTTGTGCTTTGAATAAGTTATTGTAGATTTTGCAGGTAGGTTAAGGTCAGTACAGCTCGGGGCTAGAATATCGCTACGGGATCTTACGCCTGTTGTAAGAGGCGACTAAAAGGAATTTTCCGGAGTGGTAAGAGTGGGAGTTCGAGCCATTTCGATGTAACGTTCCCGGGAAGAGCATTGGTGTGAATGGTCCCACACCGGGTGAAGAGCCGGGTAAGCTCCAAGGTGGAAAGCCCACATGATCTGAAATCAATACGATACTTTTGAAAGGCTTAGAATAAAGACAAGAAAAAGGTTAAAGTTAGCTATAATATTATTTTTGAGGAAAGTTTTATTCTTTGTTTATTGTATTGGCGAGTTCGTGTTTCAGTCACTCTTCATTAGGATTGGTGGCGGACTCTTGAAGGTTTTCTTAATTGATACAGTTTGTATAGGGATTCTTAGTAGATTTTCGTCACAGTGACGACACATATATGACAATTTTGGATTTTCTAAATAGTTTCCGGAAGGTATATAAAGTATAAAATCTATTCCAGCGAGTCTGTTAAGCTTTCGATACAGAGATTTTTCAAGGTAATAGGAAATTTAATTTTACTGGATATTTGAGACTTTCAATGCAGTTCAAAAATTCTATTTCACTTGAGGTCTGTCCAGCGGAGGACCGTAAAAAGCTGATGAATGGAAGGAAACAACTATCGATATAGTCTGTCATCTATCGTTACAATTCACGGCAGATATAATCGTAAGTAATTAAGGTCCTTCAAAACTATTGAATTAGTTATGAACAAGGCGATTAATCATTCTCTATCAGATCCTGCTGTAGGCTTTTGAGTTGCGTCGGTTTTACCACAGCGTTACGGATGGTTGTAGTCAAGTGTATCTGTGGGATAAACTAGTCGGAATCAGTTATATTCCCTTAAACTTTATCACGGTCTTTTGAATAATATCAGAGTGTAAGGAAATACTAAGATAATACGTTACATATTTATAGTAAACAATTAATTTAAAGAGCCATGAGAGCATTTTTATTAAAGAAAAAACAAAAGACAGATGACAAACGGAACTGTACTTTTTTGTTTATCAATTAGAAAATGAGTAGCCAGAAACTTAAACAGTGAGCAACACAACCTTGTGACCTTAACTATGTAAAAGCAATATTAACATTTAAAAAAAAGACGATCGTGTTGTTTTTTATATCTTTTTATTAAAACTTTTTCATTCGGATCTTCAAAACGGAACACGATTGACACAATGTTTTACATTTAACAAAAAATAACAACGATGGCCGTTATTTTGTCATGGATTTTTCAAAGCTTATTTGTAAAGCTCTTTGCAACGTTTTAATTTCAACGGCTTATACGAGCGTTTGAGCATGAAAAGCTCCGAAATTTTCATCGAAAATCTGCAGCTCATGCTGACATGCATGATGCTTATGATGCATGATGAAATTTTTGAGTACTTTTTATTTTGATAGTAATTAAGTAATGAAGAATTTATGTATTTTGATAAAGGGGCATTCGTGGGCATTCGCCCACGAGGCTACGTAGCCTAAGTCATTATTGTGTTGAGAGCGGCCGTGTTACCAATAACGTGAGTCCAGATATTTAGAAATTTCTACATTCCCAAGTTGAAACCAAATGTTTTTTAAAACAACTTAAGGTGACCTCCATATAATGTATGCACAACGCATAAGTTATTATAATTTTTAGAACAAAAAATAGATGATAGTTTAATTCACTTTTTGTTCTGTATTCCTTGTCTTATTCTATACAAATAGCAAAATTGTAACTGATGTCTGTAATGGCAAATATAATGAGAACGACGATTACTACGGGCCTTTATCGAACGGCAATCGAACCCAAAACAATGATTTTTAGAATTTCCGCTTGTTTGTCTGTACGTTTGTGCTCGATAATTCCAAAAATGACTGAACTGATTTCAGTGCGGTTTTCATCAATGTATTTACGTAGTTTTGCTTACTTTAACAAAACGTTTGGAGGTCGTTTCATTTCAATTGGTATGTAAGTAAAAGAATATGTCAATTTCAAGGTTACGGGTGTGATTAAAAGAGAATTTTTTGCTGTTACTAAATTTGAAAAACCCGAAAATTGAAGCTTTTGTAGACAAAGTTGCGGGCAGCAACTAGTCTTAAACAAATAAAAGTTTCTCACAGTGGAATGTGATATTCTTTAAATTTTTCACTTTAATTTATTAAATATTGTAATTTATTATAATATAAACGTCTACCAAATTGTTGGTGTTTAGTTTTGCTTTATTAAGTGATTTTTCCATGAAAATGGAACTAATTTGGTGTCAATCTAATGATAGATAGTTACTGCCTCATGACATATTAAATAGCACTTCGTATAGAACAGAAACTGTTGAGAACTTAGATCTAGACTTGGAAATCAAATCATCCACTGAAACGCAAGAATTTCTTCACAATTTAAATAGGTTTGGAGGTGGTACCTCCCCGATCTACAATACATGCGCAACGATCTATAAAATTGCAGAATACATACACACAGTACATATCTAATATATAAAATCTTCTTTCTAAACCAAACCTCTAATCTAAAAATCGATTTTAATTCAAAGGGAGCCGCCAGTAATTACCCTGCCCCTAAGCCTCTGGCGTCAAAGCCAGGGGAATGACTGCATGATACTGAGACATGGATTACATTAACGGAGGGCTTTATTCCCGAACCACTTAAGGTTATATTCTAAGAAATAAACATTTTAGGCCGTTATCCCAGGAGAGCTAAAGATAATATGTAAACTATAGTTTTAGACATCAGAGTTTCGTAGAATTTACAGGCATTAGGGGATGTGTGAGGAGTATAAAAAGTCTAAATACTGAATTTTAGACACCTAATTTAAGCATTCATATTTTTCGCCCAAATCCATTAATTATAATGATGAATATCTTAGAACTAATTATAATAAAAACCTAACCTAAACAATCTAAAGAGAGTTCGAGCCCATGCGGCATGGTTACAAGAACGCTAGCTGCATTCCGGCGTTGAATAGCAATTGCAAATCTCTGCACGAGATATGAACCGGCCCTCTTTTCACCGGCGGCGTCGATGAAACGTGGTACTAATTGTTTGAATTTTTTTTGTACCAAAGGTTTCATTGATGTATCTATTAAAATTAAAGACTTTTACGATTACAGGTGGTAGAGCCGTTAGAGCTCGCCCGGGGCGGCACCACCGCCACCCTCATAGCCCCCGTAAAGCAACATGTTCTTTCATGTGTATGTATTATAGAAC
>DWON01006547.1:0-13765 GCA_018251015.1 Phocides pigmalion okeechobee
ATGAAAATATAAAACTAATTATAGTAAAAGCCTAATCCAAAGAATCTAAAATACATACTAATTTACATGTTGTACAAAAAATAGTTTACATGAAACAGAAATTACATTTTTAACATTGAATTTAATGGTCAATGCCATGAAAGTCTACATACAACCTAAAAAGGCTAAAACGCTATATGGGCTCGTAAACACATAGTTATTTCCAAGGACGAAGTTGATCGACTTACTTGTAAAACGGTGGCAACCACGCGTCTCCAACCTAAACAGGAGTGTCTTCATGGCGGATTATGAAAGCAGTAATGGTACTTCCCCCATCGAAATATAGTTGTACCATTTGTGGTTATATATCAAGAATCTAATAATGTTGTTTATGAAGTGCAATTAATCACAATCATGTGACATTTTTGTGCAATTGTTAAATGTTAAGTAAAATTCAACTTGCTTTCGTTAAAAAATATTTTATGCTCCAATTTAAAATTGCAATAACTCATCCGACCACGATCGTGTACGCGAAGCCATAACGCGAAATTATTAATTGATACATTGTCAGCGGTTCGGCTTCGCGCACTGATGGCCGCAGATAAACGTATTACACACCGACCGCGTATGTTTACACTTGCCGCGTACCGCCTGCGTATTGTAAGCTACGTTTTGTACGCATACATCGAGCGTATTCTTAAATGATCGATTTTGAAGACAATGTATCGTTAATATATTTTTTTATCTTGAACAATAAACAAATATAAATAGTTATTAAAGTTTGTTTGTTTGTACATAGCTTACATAAGTAATCTTCTACGTAAGATCTTCAATGACGGGTAACGACACCAATACCAGTTAATTGTTTAGATTTCCTCCTTACCAGGAATTGAACCTAGATGTCTAGTTGCGGTTAAGTCGTCAGTAAGAGGTACGTAAATTTTACTTAAAAGTAAATAACTCTATTCTAAATACCCTTTAACTGGATATTTATCATCACCATTATCATCAGAGTAGGATTAGTTCAGTCCACAAAACTTACTAAGTGCCAATTGGTGAACTTTACACTCATTAACGAAGTTCTCAAACTTGATGAAAAATTATCAAGTTATTACCTGTCTTTATATTTTCCTTCAATGTTAAAGTGATAATATTTTTTAATATACATTGAATTAAAAAAAAAACTAACGTGTCAAAAATTCCAATAGTAGATCTCTTTGTGCGGGCTCAAAATCTTACCACTAAACTGTAACTGAAATTTATATAAATAATAAACATAACAAAACTGTAATTGATCGCTATCTGTACAGGGCATGTATTTAAAAATTCATAATGCTATTATATATACAAGGGAACTCAAAACAATATTTTTTCATTTTGTCTTTATGTCTGTATGTATTTTTGTTTGTGCACGCTAATCTCAGAAATGGCTTATCCGATTTGAATGCAGTTTTTAGCATTTTATTGTGATTGACTGCACTTGAAAGTTAGTGTTTTTTCATTTAAATTGGTAATAATAAAGAAGGTATGACAATTTATGTTAATCATCACCGGGCGAAGTCGCGCACAGCTAGTAAATAATAAATCAATTCAACATTGTCTTCGCATTGTTTGACGTCACGCTTTGATAGCCTGCGATAAATGTATTAGGCGTACACGTCGTATGTTTGCACAAACCTCGTCTGTCGCGTTGTGTACTGTGTGCGCTGAGCCCCGTATTGTTGTAGGGCTCCGTCCTCCCTTGAGCAAGACTTTGTTGATATTTAGCTGTAATAGCTGTGATAGCTTTGTTGTAAGATTTAAGCTTCTCATAGTGGAACAGGGCATCCCCCAAACAGGTGGACCAGGGGTCGGCCAGCAGTGGACAGGTTTAGGGCTGATGGATGGAGAGTGGAACTTTGGGTTTAAATTCCAGAATTTTTCTGAACGAATCACGCTTTAACGGAGAAGCAAACACTGCGAAAATTGCTTGTCCAAGAGCTCTTCAATAAGTTCTGTAAACTTCTTTATACTTGGCCAGTGTGATGCTTAACTCTCCTTAAATCCTAAAGCAGACACGTGCCAGTAGTGGGCTAATGCGATTACAGGTAAGTTTAAGATACAGATGTATTCAAACGCTTCTGAGAACGTTGTGGTTTTTTTGATATAAATATATTAGACCTGAAATCGTTCAATCGGGCAGATACCATCGCGAGAGCGAATTCTGTCGTACAGTATTGTTCATCATCATCATAATTGTTCATCTTTGTCTTTTTTGATATTAACTTAACATCAATTTTAACTTAATATTCCTCTATAAGAAATTGGTTGCCATTGCCATTAAAAATGGTGGCAAAACCCTTATTTTAAATAATTTGATTGTCGCCGGTGTTACTTCACGCATCGATTGCCGATAAACGTGTTAACTGTTACATTGTTCGTTTACACAGGGCGTTCGGCGTGTGGACTGTGTGCGTTCAGCCGCGTATTGTTGGAACCTTCGATCACCTATTTCGTAACGTTTGGGTGTTTTGGTTTTGTTGTATGGAATTGTAGTAGAATATGTTGTTATAGGTAGGTAACAGGTAGGAATAGGTGGAAGGATGTTTAGCTTTGAGAGTACCACCGCCACCTTCCTAATAACCCTTGATGTTTGGTTACGGTAGAGACGTGGTTTCCGAGAGGTCAGGATGACAGTGCAGTAAGGGAGTGCAGTCCATTGGTATATTTTTTTTTATGTGAGAAGAGTACAAACGAACATGCAAACTACCTGATGATTAGTAGTCGCAGCCCACGAACAGACACAAATACGACTGAAATCCTATTTAAACTCAAACGTATACGTTGCTACTCTTGAGGATTAAGATGGTCGCCTTGCTTCAGTGTACCTGGCAACCGCATTTCTATCCGAAATACATGTAATGCTTTACGGCGGATTATGACGGCGGCGGTGGTACCCCGATCGAACTACAGTTTTAACATCGTTAATTTTATGGAATTGAAGTACAACAGGTGTGCAGTTATAGGTAATATGACGTTTAGCTGTGAAAATACCACCGCCACCCCCTAAATCGATCGTGAAATTGCGTTTCGGTTGAGTGTAGTTTCCGACTACATTGAAAAATCAGGGTTACAACCAGTGCGGACCATTAGAATAATTAAACAATTGAAGGTGTTGAAGTACAGTTATAAATAAGGTGGCCACTGTTTTAGGGTATTAAGGTATAAAAATAGCACGAACTAGTAGACGACCAAGGCAACTAGATTAACGGGCGATATGTCCCTCCCCACGTCACATAGCGCGTTCGCCTTAGTGCCCATCGCAGCATCGATTCATTCATTATGTTTATTATTCATTTATCTTGTAGCAAAAAAATATTCACATGATATTTTAAAACAAAGCAAGTTAATCATGTCGAAATAAATATGGGGTCAAAGAGACATGAGAGTAATGTGAAAAGAAACAGTTAATAACAAACATAAGTAATCATCATCAATTTTTCAAATTACTTTTTTTGCTATCAGTATTTGCATATTTATTATGAATGAAAACGAGCTTATGTTAAATAGTTTTTGCAGCCCATGGACATATACTTCCAACCTCAAACAGGGTAAATGTCTTGCCCGACGTCTGAACAAGACTTAGACGCCTAAATTCCTGAGAACTGAGATGGTCGTTTTACTCCTCGTACTCTCCAACGGAAACACAAGAGCTGCTTTACGGTGGAATATAGGGGTAGCGGTGGTACTTATCCGGTCGAACTAAAGGTCTACCATCTAGTAAGTAGACAAAAGTATAAAATAAACTATGAATACATTCACAATAACACCGTCTACTGTCTACCGTCTACCGTCTACCACAAGTAATGTTAACTTAACGTTAGGTAGCTGTCTACGTAACGTCATCGTATCTGTTAGGGCGTTAAACCGCAGTTTGCACAACGTGGCGTCAACGCCTCATACGCGTTATTGTGGTTGCCTGAGCAAACAATGTCTGATAGATTGTACATTGTACGTCATTATCGCCACGCCACGACCTCCAGAATAAGAGTTCCATAGGATGGTGGACCCTCGAACACACCGCTCCAGTATGTTTTGATTTGAGATATCATTGAAGTAATTTTTAAAGGTGGGAGAACTATATTTCGACCGGGGAGATACCACCGCCGTACTCATAATCCGCCGTAAAGCATGACTTGTGCTTCGGTTGGAGAGAAGCGGTTACCGGCCATATTTCAAAGCGAGACGACTATCTTAGTCCTCAAGAGTAGGAACTCATCTATGTTCGAGCTCAGATAGGATTTCGGCCGTTTTTGTTTTACGTGGATATCTATTTGTCTGCGACTACTTAACATCAGGTGGTTTGCATGCTCGTTTGCTACTCTTCTCACATAAAGAAAAGAAGCGAGGCGACCATCTTAGTCATCAGGAGTAGCGACGCAACTACGTTCGAACTCAGATAGGATTTCAGTCGTGTTTGTTGTACGTGGATGTCTATGGGCTGCGACTACTTAACATCAGGTGATTTGATGCTCGTTTGCTACTGTTCTCACATAAAAAAGAACAAGCTATGGGCTTTCTTCTATTACTCACGCTTTAATCTAATTAATATTTATAAATATTAGTATGTGTCTATAACTACATAATCCTATTTTCCATTCCTGGCAACAGCTTGCATAATTAATTAACATGACCACATGTTTACAAACAATCAAATCGGATTGTCCCTGCATATTGATGGTCTATTGCTGTTAACAGCTCTCTGTTTGCTCACATGCTGTGGTTCTCGGTAACACTTTCCCTGTGCACAACATTGCTGTGTACTTGGCAACGCGCTTGCGGCTCGTACACCTATGTATGTATGTTGTACGTAGAAATCTGTATAGATTACGGGCGAACAAAAGTGCTGTGTTTACGTTGGCGCTACAAGACTGGGAGCGGACATTACGTCTGATTCATAAATGGTATATAGATGCAAAAAAATGACAATATTTCAGTGAATTGTAGGCGAATCTTCAGTCTAGAGAATGCGGACTCAGTTCTATTTATCTATAGTTCTTTAAAAGAAGCATCGCATTTACTTACGAACTCATATTCGACTTCAGTCCAGTTGAAGGTTGTATGTAGATGTCCGTGAGTTCTAACGACTGCCTATTTAGGTGGCCCGCATGTTCATTTGCAACTATGCTTTAAATGTATCCTGAGGCGACATTTAGGATACAATACGTTATGCGATATATTATACGTATTTTAACCTTCTCTTAAGATTTAGATGCAAGAGAACTGCATGATTTACTAGAATGTATTTCAATATCGATTTTTTTACAAACGAGGCCACGTGCATAAGCTGGTTAAACCTAAACCCAATGTGGGGGTTGTTAAAATTCTTCAAGTAGAAAATACTATTCGGATTTAAAATGAAGTAGGTTCTTTTCAAAGGCTAAAGGAACGAGTATAGACATCTCTTTTGACCAGTCGACCTAAAATATATGTCGTTCCTTGATGGGTTTTCTTAACGCTCTACACATAAGCTGTGGGGTTTAGGTCCCTATATATCGCTCATGTAGTATACGTATATTGGAAAACTAGCTGTGCCTGCGACTTCGTGCGGTTATGATTGACATAACATTTTATTTGTTAACCGATTTAAATTAAAAAAAACTTTAAATGTCAAGTGACGCTCATCACAATATAATGAGGAAAATTGTATTTAAATCGGGTTAGCCGTTTCTGAGATTAGCGTGCACAATAATACAGACATACAGACAAACAGACAAAATGAAAAACATGGTTTTGGTTTTTTTGCGTATATAAAGTATATGAATATTGAGAGAACAGAGCACATATAGAAATACAGGGGGCGCTTCAGGCATCAGAAGCGATACTGTATGGATTTAACCAAATATATAGTTAGCGACTTATTCCATTAAACAATTACGGCAATCTAGTGTTACAATCATAAGTAATATTGACTAAAATTGATTGCTTTACAGGATAATTTACAGGTTTTTTTAGAATTATATGAAAGAACGGACGGACTAAGTCGGACACAGCTAGTTACACAATAAAATCTATTAGCTACTTAAGTCTACTACGAAAAAGTCAAATAACAGACAATTTGAAACCCACGGCATTATCTCGAACTGCAGGTGTTTGCAAAAATGTGACAGCGAGCCCGGAACGTGACTTCGCATGAGTTGCGAAAGTTCATACGATGCATATTTCTATAATTATTTTGTCAGCATTTCAGCCTCTTTCCACTCAAAATGAAGGTTACGTATTCTTGTGTGTTTTGTATACATTTAAATTGTTTGGTTTACAAATTATTTTGTTGGAAAAAACCGAAGGTAAAATTTTTACATTTGCTGTCATTTTTAATATGGACCGTCACGTCTCACCTCATATCACCATTACCCGTTCAGTCTCATTTTTTTTATTGTTTATGTAATACTAATTATATCAACGATTACCTACTTTATTTATAATGATGAAAATCTTAAAACTAATTACAATAAAAGCCTAACCTAAACAATCTAAACGGAGTCCGCGCCCAAAGGGCATGGTTCCAAGAACACTATCTGTATTCCCGCGTTGAATAGTAATCTCAATTCTTGTCTTGATTTCTTGTTACCGGCGGCGCCGATCAAACGTGGTAAGATTTATTTGAAAAATATACCAATTATTAGTACCAATTATTTTTTGGAAATAACCTACTATAAAAGTTAAAAAAATTCTGATATTTTAATTTGATACGTCATTTCTCACTTCATACAACCACTACCTCATACGAAATTTTATATATTATTTTTTTAATTGTTTATACAGTATCTTTGTTACAAAAAGCGAAGTTCAACGTTAAAAATAGTAAAATCTAATACAAAATAAAATGTAATCCTTGCGGGCTTTATACAAATCCCAAATATCTTAGGTCAAACGAAATCGTGTTAAAATTGAGTAACATTCTCTTGTTTGGTACGAAGGCCGCATATCTTAACGATAAGCCTTCGGGCCCGCAGTGCGCTGAAACGCAGCGATTAAGCTCCGTCCTGAAAATAACCTTTCAAGTTATTAATTCACTGTTCCCACGACAAGTAGGCTGTATAAAAATACCTAAGCTTTTTACATGTTAATTACCACAATCAACGATTTTTGATTGCTGATATTTTGAATCGGTTGCATGGCTCGCTGTCATAGCTAAATTCGTATAGTTTTAGTTATCGATGCCAAAAACGGTGGCCACATTTCCACGCTGAATACCGATTGCAATTCACTGCACGAGATATGAACCAGCACTCTTGATACAGAGAAAGTAATAAATATGTTTAAAGAGGCCTTTTAAGTAAAATAACGGAAATCTTAAAACTAAAGGGCTAACTTAAACAATATAAAGGGAGTCCGTGTCCATGCGTCCACGTTAGCCGCGTTGAATAGCAATCGCAAACATCAAACTTGTTGTGTTTATGAACATCATTTGATGGGTAACAGACTTATTTTGACCAGGGTAGTAACACGGCTGTCTTCTTAATCCGAGAAGCAATTATTGTGTTGAAATTGAAGAAGTGCGGTTGTCGGCTACGCATACAAACTAGGTATGTTATTCTTTAGGAGTAGCAACGCGTCTATGTATGACCTTGGGTAGACTTTCGTCCTGTGTGAGGTTGTGTGTGTACTTAAAATAGGATACCTGCATGCTCGTTATCTACTTTTTTTACATAAAAATATCCTTTCTTTTATATAAACGTGAAAAGTTGTCCTTAACTCCTTTAGTTTGTTAATTTGTGTTTCTTTCGCGGATAAATTATTGAGTACCTGGATGACCGAGCTTTGATCGGATAACAGAAATAAACGACATTTTTTTTAGTTAACGCGGTTTAACCTCAAAGCCTATTCAAACCAAAGCTTAGTGTCGCATGACAACGCCATCTACTTTATTTTTGCTAGCTTTAGTATAGCTGTGTTGGTAAAACAGTTACTTCATAATAAAAAAATAGTATTTACTACTTGCCAATAGATGGCAGGAAAAGCCAAACAATATTGTAATGTAATTTAATTACTACCTTTTTTAAGCTCAGTCAATCAAATTTACAACGTTTTTCTTGTTTCTTTAGGGCTTCCAAGAACAGTTTTTCTCACAAACAGAAGGAACTCGAAAAATAAATGAAAAAATAAAGGAAACAATCGGACCGAAATTTGAACCCGGGTTTCTTGCGTTTTAAGGCGCCCAATTTTCCGACCGAGCTATTCTAACTTCGTAAATGGTGGCGAAATTTAGCTTCGTATTCTAATGATATTGTGGGACGTTTCCATTCAATGAAAACACGGTTAAATTGACATTTTCTGAAAATAAAACCTAGTTAGATCGATTTATCGCCCCCGAAACCCCCAAATAATTTCAATAAAATCGTTGGAGCCGTTTCCGAGATCCTTATATATATATTTACAAGAATTGCTCGTTTAAAGGTATTAGATTAAAACTACCTTAACACTTTACCTGCTATGTATAACACTGTGCTAAAAGACGGAAGGCGGATATTACTTCTGTATATTCGTGGTCGCAACACTGATGCTACAAATACAATATTTGTATGAATTGTCGACGCATCTCAAGTCTAGAGAAAAGAGCTCCAGTTTAGTGCCGCCTCCCGCACTCCCCACTCGCTGTTAATGAACGCCGTAGTCATAGTGTTAAATTTCTATATAGAGTGCTCATACCTCTGGTCTCTAAATAAATAAAATATAATTCAATAAGTCTCTATAACCGAACATCAAACTATTTTGCAGTACATAAACCGAACCTACGCCCTCAAATTCAACCATCAACTATCATATCCCGGTATAAAAAGGCGGGAATTCCCTCAATTCAATAATCGTAAACACAATTTTTGCCTACTTTGGGACTCCTAAGCTCCGCAGCGGGAACGAGATGGATGGACACGATGTATACAAAAGAGCAGGATGCAAGATATCATAATTTCGAAGGTTTTACCACTCGACGTTATTTACTGCGATCTTTGCTTCGTTAAATACAGTTATACTTCGAAGTTTTTCAGTTCCAAACTATGCGTTTAACCTAATTATTTAACTTTCCGTTATCGTTAATTCTTTCGAGTTAAATCCAACTACAGTTTGTAAATTTATAGCGGTTTTTCGTTGAAAGTTTTATCAATGGTATATTTATATTTGACGGGCAAATGATGGTACCATCAAATAATTTTGCAGGGTTTCGGTTGCACAAAGTACCTGTTCTTGCTTGTACTTTGTGGAAGTACTTACTTGTCTGTTGAAAAGATGCGGTTGCCGAATATTTTCATAGCGATAAGATTCTTAATCCGCAGAAGCTACGCGTGTGTGTTTGAGCGGGGAGGTACCACTGCCGCTTTTATTGTAAAGCAATTCTGTAAAGCTGTAAAGCAATTCTCCTATTTCGGTTAGAGAGGTAAGGTTGCCGATATAAGCGTGGTGACTATTTCAGTAATCAAGAGTAGAAACGCATCTAAGCACTTCAAACGGAACGGTTGCAGAGACGATTTAACATTAAGGGTCTACACGCTCGTTCACTAGTCTTCTAACTTAAAAACAGAAAGAAAGAAACCATTTATTTCCACATACTTACTGCTTAGTAGTACGTAATGTAAGCACGTATCTCTAAATATTATAAAACAAAGTCTGTTTGTCTGTCTGTTCGTGATAAACTCAAAAAGTACTGGACAGATTTACTCATAGTTTTCAACAACAGGCAGTGATTCCCGAGGAAGGTTTTGGTGCATAATAAGGTTTTTTTTTTTTTAAACTGTGCGAGAAATTAAATAGTTATATTAAATATAGTAATTCAGTCATCATTCGAAATAGATGTTTCTAATTGTTACTGTTTTGCAACTAGGTAATAACTGAACGCATGTACGAAAGAAAAATAATGTAAGTAAATATAAATCCTATTAGAGTTTAATTAAATAAACAATGCTTGAAATTAAAGGCATAAATAATATTAATAACATAGATGAAATGAGGATGAAACGAAAACAACTAAAAAACAGACTTTTCTCAATTTTTTCAAATGTCATAAAAACTCTATAATTTTTTGCTTGCTTTGCCACTCAAAATTGAGTGTCAGACATAATTCCAGGAATAAAACGAATGCAACGACATTTGAACGAGTCGGTGGCGTTATTGCAAAGCGTCTACTAATTTCCTTCCCCCGGGAACCCGCTTCACACCTACCAGTTAGCCGGGAAAATGTAAAAATATTTCAACGACTAACAATTTTAAATTTAATTTGCATTTTTGATTGCAATCGTCTTTTTATATCATTTCATGATTTCCTTTTATATGATTTTGAAGATATTTTCTGAACTTATTTTTTATTAAAAAGCCAGGGTTTGTTGCTTATAGCTTTTGAGCTTTGATCTTTGACCAAATGACAATTGACGAGCTTTGATCGCGTAGACTGCAAATCAATATTACAATACAAACCAATACATCTTATGTCATTTGTGTATCTGAGGCAAATCTTTAAAGATTTTTTCTTTTTCTTTATTTATGTGAGAAGAGTAGCAAACGAGCATGCAAACCACCTAGTTAAGTAGTCGCAACCCATAGACATCCACATACAATCACAAACATGACTGAAATCCTATCTGAGATCGAACGTTGCTACTCCTGAGGACAAAGATGGTCGCCTCGCTTCAAATTGTAGCCAGCAATCGCACCTCTTCAACTGAAGCACAAGTAATGCTTTACGGCGGATTATGAGGGCGGCGATGGTACCTCTCCGGTTATAGTTCTCCTACCTTTAAAACTGCACTGCACGACCATGGACCATGCAAAAGGTTCGAAATACCGGTAATTGAAGCTTTAATAGTGAATACCCGGTATTTTTAATGCTAATTAGGTAATTTAAAATCGTATATAAAAGCACTTTTCATGTAGCCAATTTACATGAGCATACCCTATAATTGTATCTTGCCTTTTGTATCCTATTTACAATTTGTATCCATTAACAACGTGACATATTTGACATTCAAACAATGATGTCCGAGGCATTGTTAAACGTGTTTTGTTACGCACGTCTATTGTCTGTCGGATCGCGTTATGGCGGGGTATAGCGATCCATAACGCAATTTACGCAAACTTGATACGTGTAAAATGAAATTATTTACGCTGAAATCAATTTTGATTTTCGTACATCGTTGTTACGTTCCCATTTTTGGGATTGCACTAACGTATGTCCTATATCCTAATGTTCATCGATTATTAACGTATGTATGTATGTCCATGTCTTATAGGTATTTTCTCTTGAGGATTGCCCGGGTAAAGAGGAGATCCTCAAGGCCCGTAATCCCTTAAGCTGTAGACTTCAAAGCCACGGCGATAGTCGGACAACTATGGTTGCTCGCATAGTGTGGTGGAGTATGGTCCAAGCCTTCCCAAGTACCCAGATCCGTGGGTAGTGGTGTATTGACAGTTGTAACCACTAACATCTATATGCGATATGATGACTTGATATCAAGTGCATTGTTGCTTATAGGCAGAGCAGAAAATGCAAACCACCGGATGTTAAGTGGTCGCTGCAGCCCATGGACATCCATAGGACTTCAAAGAGGACTAAAATCCTACCAGAAATAGTACGTAGATACGTTGCTAGTCTTAAAGTCTAAGATACTTACCTAGAGGACTAAAGTCCTACCAGAAAACGTACGTAGATTCGCGGCTAGTCCTGACGACTAAGATGGTCAGTTCTACAATTCAAAGTGAAGCTAGCAATCTTCGTTTATTGCAAAAAACGTGCTAACAATACCATAAACGATTTCTATCAATGAAAACACTAAATCACTTATTATTTTAAATTACAACACAAACGATTAAGGATTTTTGATTGTCAACTGTCGATATTTCGAACTAGTTGTAAGGATCGTCAATCAAAAATCATTCGATTTAGAATCAGAAGTTGTTAATGGTGAGTAACCGGTACAAAGTAAAATGACCAAATCACTTGACTTCCACTACATTTCGCATCAATGGTATTACAGGACGAGGCTAGAGCGGGTATCATTTAAAAAAACGTAGCCTGCGAGCGTGAATGCTGACATTTGTTGAACAATGTGCAAGCAATGAACTGTCATGAGCGAACACCCATTGAGTTTGTTTCCATTGTATAACACTTTCAGCTTTAGCTAATGCGGTACAACAGTAAATAACACGTCATAGTAAACCGTACTATTAGTAAACAAAAGACTAAACACTGAAGAAGATTTTTCTATGTTATTAAAGAAAATATTAAAAAGTAGATTATCTTTTCCATCGACGAGGCGACCATTAATCCTAAGGAATAGCAACACATCTGTGATCGACTTCAAGTAGGACTCTTGTTCTTTATGGAGCTTATTACAGATTTTTACTCGAAATTGTGTGCAGATAACAGTGGAAAGATCCTGATACACACGGTTAGTTGTCTCGTGTGACTTCTTTCTAAAGTTATACTGTATAATGTTTATTTGTAAAGGAATGATTTAAAAAGAATACCGAGAGTTTTTTTCGTGGCTTTTTTCTCCCGGTCAACGTTAGCCAACAGGGCGCTTAAAGGCCGATGTACTGATTTTACATTGTACCCTTAAAATTCATTAAGTGTATGTAAATACCTTACATTGAAATAAAATATTTGAATTAGAATTGGCGGCAGTGACCACTTACCATCGGGTGCAATGCATGTTACTTTGCTAGTTTGATTACAAAAAAAAATGAGAAGTCGTTTACAAGTTGTATAATGGAAATGGGCTCATAGCTGAACGGCGAATGTCGAATTTACGAGTTGGCTTATCGGCCCTCCGTAATTCGGCGATTCCAATTTTACTGTCGGCGCCTCCAGCGCCGATGAATAAAACGCTTCTTTATATGTGGTAATGGAATTTACTGTTCTTTCCCCGGCCAGTGGGACTCGGGACATAGCATGAAATCAAAATCAAAATATTTTTATTCAAAGTAGATTCTTTACAGAACTCTTTTTGACCATCAGTAAACCACCACAGACTCGACTCGTAAAGTAAGAATAAAAATAATCAATATTTAAATCAAAATAATTTTCATTCAAAGTAGATTTTTTAGAGACCTTATTTAACGTCAATAATCTACCACCGACTCGTAAGGTGTTTCGTTTTGGTCAGGAGACGGCGACAGAAACTCCAAAACACACATCTTTTAAATCTTTGTAAATGTTGTTTACTAATAACAAATTAATTTAATTTTTTTTATTGCGAAAGATTAAGAAACGAGCATTCAGGCCACCTGGTGTTAAATGGTCACTGCAGCCCATGGACAACCACGTCCAATCTCGAATAGAAAAGAAGTTCTATTTAAGGATGGACGCGGATTCTTTCCTACTTTTGATGACTAAGATGGTCGCCTCCAACACCTCCCCAACCGAAACACAATACATGAAGAACATGTTGCTTTACGGCGAGTTATGAGGATGGCGGTGATACCGCCCGGAGCGAGCTCTAACGGCTCTACCACCTCTCCAAATTACCTTTAATGGAGCAAGTGGAGCTGGACTCGTTTCAGACCATATGAACTTATCCTTTAAATAACCCTTGATTTCAAAATACACCTATACGATTTTAAAGTGATATTATCGCGGCATACATTATGTTTTATATAAATGACAAATAGTGCAAAGTTCAGTGCGTAAAGATACAATTAGTGTAAGGTGTCGTGATATGGAACGCAAAAAAGAAAAACGAACTAGACGTAAGGTAAATAAATTTATCTGTCACTAGCACCTATCAAGGGTTTCCCTCCGCCACCGCAGTTTCGC
>DWON01006548.1:0-13764 GCA_018251015.1 Phocides pigmalion okeechobee
CTTTGAAGCGAGACGACCATCTCAGTCTTCAAGAGTAGCAACGTATCTACGTTCGAGCTCAGATAGGATTTCGGTCGCGTTTGTGGTTGTACGAGCACGTAGATTTTTATGGGCTGGGACTATTTAACGTCACTTGGTTTGCATGCTCGTTTACTACTCTTCTCACATAAAAAAATATTCCCAACAGTAATGAACTAGGGTATATTTCTAATAGTAATACCGACATATAACAATAACATCTAAAATAGAAGACGAATTTACCACCAGTTTTTATTTTTTTAGTTTTTATTAATTTGACGTACATAACGATCATACAGTTTACTTTAATGAGTGGTTAATGTTGCCATAGACTGTATATAAGAACCCACTTAACGTAGATATCAAAAGCGTTACTATTTCATAGAACTAAGAGGCAAGTAAAATAATCGCTATTCAACGCGGGAATGCGGCTAGCGTTCGTGCCACGTTGCCACTTGGGCACAGACTCCCTTTACATTGGTTCGATTACACTTTTAATAACTAGTTTCAAGGTAACGACGAAAAATGAATAACGAAATATTGTAATTAACGTGCAAATATTGTACAGTAAGACAAGAAATCGCGGGTACAGCTTGTATAATTTAATATATATAAAAATAATGTAACATCGCACGCAGAATTAACACTTTCCCTGCTGCGTATAAAACTGCTGTGTATTGCGTGGCGTATGTATACGCCCTTGCGGCTTGTATACATCTATCGTGTAAGTACAAGTCTGTATGGATTACGGGCAAACATAAGTGCTATATTTGCGTCGGCGCTACAAAACTGCGGGCAATTGTAGTGAATTGTCGGCGAATTTTCAGTCTAAAGAATACATCTTCAGTTTAGTACCGCCTCTCGCAACGCTAACTCGATGTAATATATGAGCACCGCACTTAAAGTTTATCATAATAGTAAATGTTTAATACATACGAAGCTCTCTAATAATCTCACATAATATATAGGTTACGTTAAGAAGAGCACTCTCAGGAATTAACATAATTAACACTGGTATCTGATCTCTCTCTTATGGCGCTTTACTCAATCAAAACTAAATCCGTTCTCGCTTGAAAGTGATAATGGATTTATTAATTAAGAGACCACATTTAATGTGTATTAGTATTGTAATCACCCGTTCAGAATAAGTAATGTTAAACAGGTGTTCAAACCGAAATTAATATAAAGAATTTTCAGTCACAACTTACACTTTATAGTTACGGAATTTTAAATATAATTTTTAGTGGCTAATTGTCACCCTTTAGCCGGATCATTATAATTTACCTACGGAAGATTTTTGCGTAATTGTTGATCTTAATCCATTATATCATATATAATTTGCGCCATTTATTACATTGGTATCGCCACATCATTCAACGATGTCATTCAATCAATCGATGCGTATTAAGCGTTGATAGCACGGACACTGATTTTCTTCATATTACATGCGTGTTGAATCTACGCGTATTTTCTTGACACTACATAACACTTTGAATGCGGCGCTCATATCGATCGAGTCAGTATTGCGGGAGACGTCACTAGATTGAAGCTTATTTGACTAGACTGAAGATACACCTACAAATTACTGAAATATTGTATTTTTAGCATCTGTGTATTAATTACGAACAGAGAGCGCGATGTGTCGCGCATTACACAACAGTGTCATAGCCGCAAGGAAAGTGTTAAATTACTAACAAAACCTAACTCAAAATGGAACTAGTCTTATCTCTTATTGTATTAGAGCGGTATGTCGCGAGCGTGTGACTGTTATACTTATACGTGTTTATGATACATAATAATATATTGATTGTCATACACTGGTTCACAAAATCACATATATATGGAGCCAGCTTTATCTAACATAATTGGAAGTCTGGTTGGATGATTTGATCGAAAACGAGATATGATGTGGTCAAATACGAAGATTCACTATGTCGCACCAGTTGAGACCTCGAATCCTTTCTAAACGGAATAAAAAAGATACTCACTTGACACTTTCTCTGCACCGTTCATATATTACTTCGTGAACATTACGAGAGGCGGCACTTAACTAGAGCTTATTTCTCTAGATTGGTGATGCGCCGACAATCCAGTGAAATGTTGTATTTTTAGGTTCTGTGTATCATCTACGAATACACAGATGTAATGTCCGCCTACAGTTATAGCGTCGACGTAAACACAGTACTTGTGTTTGCCCGTAATCCATACGAATTTGTAGATACACGATAGGTGTATACAAGCCGCAAGTGCATTGTGTCGCGCATTAGACGTAAGTGTTGTACACAGCAGGGAAACTGTTGATGCTGAAAATCATATGGAAGAGAGTGATTTCTATATTCACGGTCAGATATGTCTGTTAAGTTTTCTACGCCGGATTACTACGGTCGTATTTTCCCTGTTTTCCCGGAAATCGTTTCACTAGTAAACAAAAACATCGTAAAGATACTAACATACTTATTTTTCCTTAAGCTATATTCTTAATTAGATGATGACTGTATTGATTTTTATATGTAGGCATAGATATGCCTATAGATATAGGTATAAACAATGATAACAGTCTTCTGCTTTGTTTACATAACAATACAATAATAACAGATTGTACATTAATTACAGGGATCTGCCTTATTTGTATAACAATAAATTAATAACAGACACTACAATAATAACAGTTATCTATCTTGTTATATCATCATGGCAGACAGAATTCATTCTTCATTTCACTTCATTCACCGTTCATTCATCTTAGTTCTTAAGAGAAACAACGCAACGATCTAAAATAGGACTTTAGTCCTGTTTTGTTGATTGTTGCAGGTTGCATGTGGATTTTTATGGGCAGCAACTACATCAGATAATCGTGAGAAAGATAGCTCACGATAGCTCTTTTTAATTTGCAAGGGTGCGCTAGTAAAGTAATATTAGATTATAATATTAGATTGGATCAGCGTTGTGGGAGGCGACGAAATTGGACCTATATTTTCGAGATTGAATATGTGCCGACAGTTCACTGAAATATTGTATTGTTAGCATCTGTGTATCTAAAAATACACAGATGTAATGTTCGCCCGCAGTCTTGTAGCGCCGAAGAAAATACAGCCCTTTTGTTCGCCCGTAATCCATATAGATTTGTACATACAACACAGGTGTGTACAAACTGCAAGCGCGTACACTTCGCACTACACGCTAGTGTTCTACGCCGCAGGCAATGTGTTAAAAATAAATGAAAAGTTTGTGTTCAATTAAATCATACTCAAAATGAAAATTTATATAATTTTGACATTTCTTTCATAGATTTGCTTCAAATGATCATATAGGAATGTATCAACTTCTGTGCGAACAAATCCGCAGGCAATGCAATATGTATCGCACCTTTAAAATTATAATAACCTAACTAAAAATTTAAATATTTTACATTTGTTTTGGAAAATATTTATTTCTGTAATTCACAAAATAGTAAGAAATATGTAAAGAATTCATTTTACAAAAGATACATGAAATATTTTTAAAATGAAATATTCATGAAATATTTTTATCTCACGAAATTAATATGAAAAAATATACTTTGTTTCACATTATTTCATTTTTTTTAGATAAGTCATTATAGTTCTGACGGTGCGATACATAGCTCGTGAAAATTAATACTTAAAATTAATCATTTCAAAATGCATTTTCATATTCCCTTGCGCCACTAATGCCCCCATTCAACTTCTTGAATGATATCTCAGTATATCCCCTTATTCCCATGAATAATGACCGCCAGACACGCGACCATTACTGTTTATTTCTGACGAAATGAAAAGTAAAACAAGGCATAGGACTGAGAATGAAGTTTTACCGTAAACAGACAAACCTACGTTTTAACACTTTCTCTGCGGATAGAACTCTGCTGTGTAATTCTGGGCGCGACGCGCTTGCGGCTCCAACACGCCTGTGTTATACGGACTAATTTGTATGGATTACGGGAAAACAAAAATGTTTTTTTACGTAGATGATATACAAATGCTAAAAATACAATATTTTAGTAATTTGTCGGAATATCTTCAGTCTAATCAAATAAGCTCCAGTTTAGGGCTGCATCCCGCAATACTGACCCGATCATATACATCCCCGATGCAGTCAAAGTGTTATACGTACATATACACAGGGTATCCCAGAACTCAACATCAATCCGAAACCGGGTGATAGGATAGGTGGCAACAATCATGAGAAAATCATCACCCGATTTCAGGTTGACGTTGAGTTCTGGTACACCCTGTATAAACGTACCATAGTATATTATTATTATCATCATCTATGTAACTCTATACCTGTCTATCGGTGTATTCTATTTATTATCTATATCAGTACTAGATTTGACACGAGTGGGCAATTATCGTAAAGCACCAAATGTATGATGAATTAAAAAGTAAGAATAAAATGTAATTTCATAGTAATTAAAAACTATACTAAGCCTTTTTAAACCATTTTCGACAGTGTACATTGTCGTTTCACTACTTCAATCACAGGATTTGTTCTGATAAAAGTTTAGATACAGTAACTTTTACAATTTTTAAATTTAAAAATTGTTTAAATTTAGAATGCAATGAGGCAGTGAAATACGTGACACAACTCTAGAAATATACACTCTCTTCTTACCATTGTTCTGTTCCATCATGAGACCCATATCATGATCTAAATGACTATCCATTCATCAATTGAGTGATCCTAAATAAGACAACTCTGGTGTACAAGTTGTTAAGGACAGACTTTTGGTTGTAACATCAAGCCAACGTTATGATAAACCATATGATAACATTCTCATCATTGCTTAGTGTTTAAAATACCCGTTCTTTAGTAACGGTAAAGTATATTAAATATTCACGTAATTTAAATCCCCTACATCATATTGCAAGAAATGAGAATTTACAGATTTGAATCATAAGAATACCGCAATTTGTTTTTAAAAACAATATCGCTTTCCAGGTTTGAAAGTTAAATAAAATTACCAAAATTAAATCTATTTATACCTTTAAGGACTAAGGTACTACAAGTATTGTCAAGTACCCAATCATACAAACATATTGACTCATACATAGGTTTTTATTTAACCACCCCGCTTTTTATATCAGGGGTCAACGTCCGCTCAGCGTGTACTCAATATTTCCCTGCATGCACCCTTAGGTTAATAGGTTAATGACCCTAGATTTTGTTGTCGTACTTAACGTCAAATAAAACACGTTCTTCAAAATATTTTATTCAAAATATTAAAAAATTAATATTTGCATTTGCTACATGACTCAAAATTATTAATTATATATATAATTATTAAATTGATATCCAGCGTAGTGTGATGTAACTCTTAATATATGCAGGACAAGTTTTTAATATCGCGAGCTTTAAGCTACAGGACGTGTCTGACAGACTCATCGTTGTATCGGGTGACCGGAGAGCTGGCAGCTATTCACAGCTAGCTGGCAGCTATTCGCTCAAAGAATTAGTCTGGCCGCAACGAGGAAACGCTGCCAGCATTCTTGGCACGATGCTACTAACACGATATCTGGATGGCATATTTAATATGTTTTTTTAGTTTAATAAATTTTATTTTGTATGAAATTATCAGTATTTTTGTGTAACAATGATAAGGAAATTAGTTGCTAGGTTAGTAGCGTAGAAACAAAAATTCAAACTTCTACTATTATTCGATTATGTTATTAGCCACACAGTCTCTATTTATTTCATAATTGTAGATAAACTAAATTACTTTTTGAGAAAATGAAAAGTTTCTTGTACACGAGGCAAAATTCAAAGAAAATTAATTAGTTTTTTGTGTCTTCGTTTACCATTAATTGGTAAGCAGAGGACCGTAAAAAGAAAAATGAAAAACAGTCTCTATTTATTTCATAATCATAAATAAACTACTTTAAAAATATGGAACAGTTTGTTGTATATTAAACAAAATGCAAAGAAAGTTAATTAGTTTTGTGTGTCTCTTGAAAAGTTAAGGTTGCGTGTCTGTTGAAAAGTTAAGGCTTTGCAGCTAATCCTATAGCTTTAAACCCGCGATATATTCTCCAAAGTTCGATTAACAGAAGCGCAAAAAAACTTCGATTGACAATTAATACTGTTGACCGATGCAAGATAATTTAACGGTGGTCTAGTCAATACAATTATATCTACAGGCAAAGTAGGTAAGATATTTAAGATTATTTATTTCTATACATTGATATTGAATTCTGTGACTAATTTTAGCACTTAGACTGCGGCACTCAAATCATCTCGGGTCAGCGTTGCGGGAGCCGACACTAAACTGGAGCTTATTTATCTAGACTGAAGATACGCCGGCAAGTTACTGAAATATTGTATTTTTTAACATCTGTACATCATCTACGAATACATATTCTTGAAATCCGCTTCCAATCTTGAAACGCGGATATAAACACAGCATTCTTGTTCGCCCGTAATCCATACAAATTAGTACGTACATTCGTCGGAAGCGCGTTACGACAAGTAATACACACCGATGTTGTACGCAGCAGGGAAAGGGTTAAAGCAATAAACTAATTGTCGGAGTTAAGTTACAATTATCGCAATATCTAAAAAAATAGCCCCATTTTTAACTTAAATAAGATTATATAAACTATAAGAAGATATGTCGGTAATAATGGAATCAATTCGATATATACATTATAATTTTTCAAACAACTTATGTAGCAGACATGTTTAAACATGTTTTGTAAATATGACAATATTACTACTACTCGTACATGAACTATTTAGTGTGTCGGATAGGACCATCCATAACATCAGATAAGGTTTAATGACTACAAATTCAACGATACAAACTAGCACTCTTAACGTGCTCGTTAAATACGAAAATATGCAACAGTTCAGCCACTGGCGGTCACCCATCCGAACCGAGACTATGCCCAACGTCACTTGTCGACTAACAACGCATATAAGTAGAACTTTTGAAATTCAAATACAAAATTCAAATATTTTATTTCATCATAAGATATTTACATACATTTAATGAATATCCTAGATACAATGTAGAATCTTTACATCAGCTTTGAGTGTTTTTAGTGGTGTTGATAATAATGTGATCTTAAACTAATATGATATCGGAATTTATAATTTTTATTATGTACCGGGTAATCACCCTCAACACTTTCCCTGCAGCTATAACACTGCTGTGTAATTCTGGGCGCGACGCGCTTGCGGCTCCTACATACCTGTGTTGTACCGACAAACTTGTATAGATTACGGGCGAACAAAAGTGCTGTGTTCACGTCGGAGCTGCAAGACTGCAAGAGGAAATAACATCTGTGTATTCGTAAATGTTTTGTGGATGCTAAAAATACAATAGTTGTGTGAATTGTCGACATATCTTCAGTCTAGAGAGAAGAGCTCCAGTTAGGGCTGCCTCCCGCAATCCTGACTCGATCTAATATATGCGCGTTGCAATCAAAATGTTAACGATTAACGATTTTGATTGCCGATATTTTGCACCAGCAGCATGATTCGTGGTCACGGCGACTCGTCGCGAAACATTCGAAATATCGGCAATCAAAAATTATTAATTGTGAGTACCCGGTACATGAAAAAATGTATATTCCGCGGTCATATTACTTAATATACATACATTTTAGGTACATACTGAAAGTGACAATATGATGTAAATAAAAATGTAAAAAAGTAGAGTAAAGTAGTATAAAGCAAGAGAAAATAAGATGTATTTCCCACAATTATTACTATTACATACTAACAATATACAATAACTTAGCTTGATGTGATTTACAATAGTACAATTATGGTAAAGGGGATACATGAAAATAGTAATTTTAAATGTGCGATGCTACGTGTGAATGAAGAGATAAGCATTAAAATTGCATATTATTAGAGACCGTGAGCCAGCTACAGATTTTTATGAACAATTTTTTCACAGACAATAAGTTGTAATACTTCAGAAAGGTGTATCATGAAGCAATGTAAATGTTAGCTGTAGATCCTTGAGTGACGTGGGTAACGGTGACAACCCACGCAAGTAAAAAAACGTGTGTGTGTGTCTGTTTGTACTTATGTACGCAATGTAAGTTATACTTCTTTGGCGTAACAAGTTAAAAAAGTTAAAAAAATATATTTCCTTCGTGTCATCCTATGTTTGTAGAGAAAACGACAGTAATAATAGAAAAAAAAACTATTTAATAAATTGAAAGAAAGTTTTATTACAACGCATTATTTAGTGAAATAAATTTTATTCCAATATCACAAATGAATTAATTATTTTTAACTGTGTCACTTCGCAAATTATCGATTTAACAATAACGTTGTTACTACAAAAGAAGCTAATTTCATGGTGTCGGTTTTTCGTGATGGTGCACGCGCGTCGTAAAAATTTACTCTCATCATTTTTCGCTAACGCGCCAAAAGATAAAGTACAACAAAAATTAAAGTACAACTTAAAAAAAATCGGCCGCCACCTCTACCATCGTTGCTCATTCAACTTTAGGAAATGCCGCTGACATTCACAAAACTTCATAATATTATTTTTTACGTGAAAAGAGTAGCATACGAGTATGCAAACCACCGTAGTCGCCGCCCATAGGTATTCACATATAACCACAAACACGACCGAAATCCTAACTGAGCTCGAACGTAGATATGTTGCTGCTCCTAAGGACTAAAATGGTCGCCTTGCTTCGAAGTGTAGCCGGCAACCGCACCTCTCCAACCGAAACACAAGTAATGCTTTATGGTGGTATCCCCTGGTCGAACTGTAGTTCTTCCGCCATTATATATACGACTCTGATGAATTTTATGATTTATCGTCTGAAAAGAAATCATAGATAAAATATGGAACCGGCTCGTGGACTATTACAGCATGAGTCAATTTAAAATCGTATAGAGTAAAATTCATTTCGTATTTAAAATTAAAATGCTTACACTATATTATGAGGCCGTACAAGGTACTTACTTCATCACGGCAGAGCAACGAGGAGCTATGAAAATCACTAGATTTTTTATTACTATATTACCCTTAGTATGAGATTTACTCGAAAACAAAATACGTCATTGAAAACTAGGTTTTTATACACCTACAAGCAGCGCCCCTAGCGTCACATTTGTGAACTAAGATTTAGTAATGCAAGTAATCAAAGAAAATAAAATGCCAAAGTTTACAAAATGGCGGTAAACATTTGTCTTATTTCCAACGGACATATAAGTAACAAATTACATAGTCAACTTTACTATCAAATTCACGTTCAGGAAAAGCTTATTCATAAAAAAATGATTAATAAAAAAGAGTGAATCGTGCGGTCTATACCGACTATTCTATTATAAGTATGCAAAATCATACTAAGGGTACAGGTGATATTATTATAGGTTTTGCTATTTGAAATTGTGATAAGTCTTAACTCACATGTATTTTTGAGATATCCTCTTTAGCTGAGTCTATAAATATAAGGTCCTTTTTTGATAAGCACTTCGAATTCACGAGGGAGGCATTGACATCGTCAATCTAAGCTAGTCTGATTATACCAAAAAATACACGCGAGTTAAATTGTAAAACGCATTAATTAACGTGTATTTTTAGAATATTTCTCTTAATCTTATACATATTTATAATTACAAAACGCTTATTTATGACCACTTCACATTCACAACGGAGACGCTCGTCGGTGTCAGAAAGTCGGATTATCCCGGAAAATACACATTAATTAAATTAACAAAATCATAACTCACGTGTATTTTTCAGAATACCCATTTTAGTTTCGGATATTTGTTAGAAGATAAATATTACGAGTACTCGACGGCCACGCTCCTCAACATCAATGGAAACTATCACAAGAATACACGTGAAATACGCCTTTTCACAATTTAAACATACTTTATCCTTACACGGAAATTGAACAGAGAAAATAGCATATTTTATATGCATTTACCGTTTACCATCTTCTTTCGTCCTTACGATGATCTATCATCTTTCACCATATTCTTACACTACACTTCACGCCATATGCTCCAACACTCTATTATTTATATGACGAACTCTGGCAAATCCGACAAATTACAAATTCAATTTAATTTAATTATGAAACAATAATTATTGTTAACAAAACGTTGTCAATTTTACATTGTTAATTAAAATTTACGTTCCGCAATGCACTTATAGATACTCAATATTAATAAAATTATCATGAATATTGTCTATAATAAAGTAATGTTATAACTATTTTATTTTGATATAGTATTTTGTTAGTAAATATATATTTGGGAAGCTATATATACATTTTGTTTATTTAATTTTAGTTATCTATCCACTCCATAATTTATCAGACTTCAGAGTTCATCATAAAACTTTCGAGTATACGTGCAAAGTATTTCAGTCTTAAATTAAATCACTGTCACTTCAACGTATGTTCACCAATCTTTAGTCTCTTCTTATCTTTACAACTATCTGTCCTCTCAAAAACAGTATGATCTGGAGTTTTCTAAACTTCCTCCAGCTTTATTTTGTCAGCCGTAATAGAATTGAGAATTTGAATAACCGCTTAAGCTTTTCGGACTCATCATAACATCTGCCTCATCTTTGTTTCTGATGAACCTTGGTGCTGTATCTCTTGATTGGGACGGCACGTAATCCACATTTCCATACATACTAGCCCCGGCACAAGGATAGATGGTGGAGAGTGGCCTCATAGCTCTTAATGTACCTTTACCAGGCACGTCTCGGTACAGAATCATGTCAGGATGATCAGTATCATAGAAAGTTCCAGAAATATGACTGACGTCTACATCGTTATCGATATCTGAAATGGCATCGTTGAAGACATTTGGAGTTTCAGTTGTAAACATGTCACCGTTCTTAGAATTCCTTGTGCTTCGTCTATTCAAATAGAAAATAACTGCTATGATGATGATAATGGCGACGATTCCAATTCCAATATAAAGGTATAAATTGGTATACTTTGGAATGTCTGAAACAAAATAATTTTAATTTTCAGCCTGTAAATGAATTCATTTGCGTTTAACAATTTTGCCTGCGTAATGAAGTGCTATGTAAACAGCTTATTCAATTATTTACAGCTAATAGCACAATTAAATTAATAGATTTCCGTGTCGAGACCTCTTAACCTATTTCCAAGCGAAAATAGTACCGGATAAAATCTATTTAGCTCCCGTAACGTTGAAAAAAACTGGTAAGCTTAGTTTGCAAACCGGCTCACAGCTTTTTGTATAGCATTCGCTGTAACTTCGTTAAAACTGCTGCAGCACTCTATAGGAACAAAGTTGGGTAACTGGTTCGCAAATATTACCGAAACATACATATAAACTATAAAACTTCTTGGGATATTCTTTAACACAAACGGAAAAGTTAATGTATCAACTACGAGTAGCATATTATTTATACATAAATGTTTATTATTTTCCCTTTACAGCGAGTCTTTGATTCTTCTGTTGGTTAAATATCCCTATAATTTTGTTCAAGATATCGCCATGTACAAGGGCAAAAATAGTACTTCGTGATATAATTCTAGATTTACGACAAATATTTATTTGTCCAATGTACCTTGAATTAAAAACAAGTTCAAAAGACCGAAAACACATTTATCGACTAGCCTATGAAAGATTTTATGACATGACTGATTGATTGGCATGATTTTATGACATTTTATGGCAACTCCGATGCTAATTAAAAATCATTTATAGTTTCTCTATTTGACCATGTGTATTTAAAATGAAGACCTAATTAGGCGTACCTAATTTAAATATTGAATAGTATGGGAATGAAAGCAAATTAATTGCTGTAATAACAAATTTGATTTTCAAATTAAACTGGTTTACTCGATCGAATTATAATGTCCTACTCTCATTTACATGTCATTGTGTTTTGAATTCTATAAAACCTGCTATTTAATGTTTAATTCATTAATAACAAATGAATAATCCTTTAAACTTCATTATAATTAAAGTCTTACTTAAACAAGAGGAGACTTTAAAGGAATGCATGATCGCCATTCCTTCTGCGAGATATGAACCAGTTCTCTTGTTACCAGCAGCGTCGAACAAACGTGAAACTTATTTTTTGTAAAAATATTTATCGCTCGTACTGAATGGATCAAAGATTTCAAAGCTAAGCGGAATAATCCTTTGAACATCGACTGGCTTTTGGTTTCAAGGTTAGTGGCTCTAACTGTTAATCCGGAAATTGTAAATTATTTCTACTAAGGACAGATATCTGCGTGACGAAACCGAGTATTTGTTCGGTGTCTGAGAATACTTTCATTTCCTTATTTAAGTATATATTTAGAAAATGGTATGCATTTTTATCACCTCTCTGATCAACTGTGATTTTGTCTAGTTTGGGATCCGATAACTGAATCAATCAATAAAAAAATTTATTATTTTACAAATAGAGGACAAGTTATATTAATATACACCTGTGGAAGCAGTTCTAAAAGCCTATCGCCATGTCATCTCTTCCAAAAAATGTAACATATAATATAACAAAAAAGATACATAATCTCATTAATATAAACATACACATCAAAATTATTTATCTATTTTATTAGGTCATCTAGATATTGAACACATATGGAATCATAATAGCATTATTGTAACTATTTGAGTGCTTGGACAATTAAAAACAAAACATGAAATAATCAAAGAAAAATAACAAAAATACTGCTATAATACTACTATATCCTACTGCTTATAATAATTGTTATGGTGTTTTAGAAAGCCAAGATAGGATTTGATGCAATTCCACTTGATATTGAAATTATACGTGAAATTTAGGACTTGGGATATGTAGAAAGGACTTAAAACATGATGTCTCATACCTTTTCTAGTATCGTGGACTGTGCTGACTTCTCTTTCATTCGATATGTGCATATTTTCTTCTTCACTGGGTGGTTGCAGCCCAGTGTGGGTGATCGAAAAATCTGTAATTAGTTCATAATAATTTGCACCAGATAATTTGTAAATGACGTCATTCGATCGATTTTAATTAACTTGATAATGGTGGTTGATGCTGGTAGAAAAATAACGCCGGTTCATCTATTTTTTGTGTCGGTTTAAGTTTGTTGAGACAACGGATGAATCGACAAAATAGACATAAAATCAGAATAAAATGGATTTTGGGCTTTACATTTTGGTTTTGATTTTGTGGCCGTAGTCGAACCACGGAGACCTCAACCACCTTGAAAATAACACTTGCAAATTAGAGTGTAAGCAGGTATTCTGAAGAATTTGTTCTATACACGTGTTATATAACACATATATGGGTCACATGTTATGGGAACACGTATGTGGAAGCTCCCATTAACATGTAACATACGTGTTAATAGATGCTTTTATTGGGAAAGTACAAAAATCTAAAATATAATTTAACGCCATTTAAAATTAAATTTAAAAACTAAATCTACCTAGTTCGCTGCATGAGCGATAAGTCCGCCTATTGTGTACGACGTTGTGAAATATGTAAATATTTGTCTTCTATTTTATGGTATGCAATAAAGTATATTCTATTCTATTCTATTATATTCTAGTTAGTATAGTATATTGTAAGGTGTTAGAGCCGTTAGAGCTCGCCCGGGGCGGTACCACCGCCATCCTCATAGCACGCCGTAAAGCAACATGTTCTTCATGTATTGTGTTTTGGTTGGGGAGGTGGAGGTGTGGTTGCCGGATACACATTATTGGAGGCGACCATCTTAGTCCTCAAGAGTAGGAACGCATTCGTGTCCATCCTTAAATAGAACTTCT
>DWON01006549.1:0-13764 GCA_018251015.1 Phocides pigmalion okeechobee
TTTCTGGATCATTTATTTGCCAAATAAATTCGTTTGACATAAAATATTTGGTAATGGCCATTAAGCACGCATTTACGATATGGGAATAAGTAAACCAACACATTTGTATGAAAGTCCCTCGAAATCCGATACAGTTAATATAGGCGTGCCCTCGCTGCCATTCAGTTTATAACCTACTGACTTGACCTTTTTTGACGGACGAAGAGCTATCCACTTGAAACACATTAGATACTATAATTCACATATATCTTATATGTTTCATCTTTGCATGTTAGAAAGTGGCAATCAGATGGCCTGAAGGATTCTTCAGGCCATCTGATGTAAAGTGGAATCCGGTGGCTAGTTTATGTAAGTCACAAATAGTGCAACGTTCAATGCGTAAAGATACAGTTAGTGTGATGTTTCGTGATATGGAACACAAAAAATAAAACAAAACATTATAGTTTATTCCTATAATATCATAACATGTACAGCTATAGCATTTTTATCACAATGAGAAGGATTATTAGCCCGTCGTTTACTACGTGAGCTAAGTGCGGATACGCTCTCGAACTTTGCAAAGCTTTCCTAACATCTGCAAAGGATTGTCGTTAAAGATTGTGATAATTAATATATAATACGCACAAATTTGAAAAATTGCAGGTACACGCAATGCAATGAATGCTTACATTCCTATTTACCTAAACGTTAATAAGCCGCACACGCGGAAGCTCGTCATAAATAAAAAACAACCGCAAAATCGTTAAAAGTTGATAATAAATGAAAACACAGTAAAACGAGGGTAGCGCGTTAATAAAAATCGCATGTAAATTTGTATCCAGTACCGCAGTAACATCGATACGCCTCCGCGCATCATACCTCGTTTACACACGTGAACGAAATCATTCGCGTTCGTAGAGAAAATAACAAATTAGAGTACTAAAACACTTCACAAAATTTAATCAAACATGCCTCAGTCATACGTAACTTAATAAACTAGTAATTGTTTAAGGTTTTCCACAAAATTTCGACATATACTGCGGTGGCAACAACGGGCTACCTAATTCAGTCAATTTAATCATTCATCTCTAATTACTAAAATGTAAAAAAAATACGTGTACATAATTTATGCTACGGAAAGAACAATTAATGACGAAAGTTTATGTGTAAAATATGTAGATATTATTATTATTTTTATATACAGGTGAGAAGATTAGACAACGAGCATGCAGGTCATCTGATGTTGAATAAACGCTGCAGCATATGGAGCACACGACCCCAAACAGGACTGAAGTGCATTTCTGAACTGCGTTTCTCTACAAGAAATACAAGAGTTGCTTCACGGCGGATTATGAGGATTATGACCTCATCAGTCAAACTATATTTCTATCATATATACATAATTGTTTGCATTCTAGTAATTTGGACAAAAAAATGAAAGAGTACGCAAAACGAGTCCGAAGACACGGATGCCAGGGGATGATGTGGCGCGGGCGGCCCGATACTTATATTCAGATTATTCCGCGAATACAGCACAACTAATATTATAATATATTAGTTACATGAGAAATTCCAACTAGGTTTTCTAAGAACAGTAAAATATCAGATCTGTGAAACAAATCGAATAGGATCACTGATCTTTTAAAATTTATTTATAAGTGTAAGTCTATTTGGGCTTTCGTCTATGTTAAGATATTTAGAAACACGAGTTCAAATAAACATAGAATATTTGCACCTGGAGGGTTAAAGTTTACGAGCCCGCGGCCATTCAAATGTAGTGTGTTGGCTCCGCTCTAAATATTTAGAATAATAAATTATTGTGAGAAATAAAAAACCCACGTGCGAATCAGTCTTAATCTGCCGTCTATTATTAGTCTCTGAACGAATCAGGTGTAAGTACTTTGTACTATATTTAGGCGTTACATATTGTTTTTACTAAGCGTTGATTTAGCAGTGATAGCTAAGTAACACGGTTGCGGCTTCTTAAACAGTGTTCCTAGTCCCACATTCGATGCCCACTGGCTGATTTAATTAATTATAATTTATATACTATATAATATTTTTTGTGTATAGATGATAAGAACATTTTATATAAATACATTAACAAAAGAAATAAATATTTATCATTTAATTTTACATTAATTTTGTCAATACAATTTTATCATACGAAAATGTTAAGAGTATAGTAATAATAAATAATTAATATGAGTACTTTATTATTTTATTAAATGAAACCTTAAAATAACATGGCGTTCTTTAAAACTTAATAATTCTAAATAGACGTTAAAATTATATTAAAGATAATTTCTATCAATAATTTTGACGATTCAATATAGTCTTGTTGAATCAAGGTGGATCCCCGAGCCTTAATTTGTTCAAATCCATTGGTTCCAAAGTACAATCGCAATCAACTGGTGAATGTTTCAATTGTAATTATTTCGGACAAAATTTAACAATCATTTTATGCTTATTTACTCTACTTTTTTATAAAATAACATATTTTCTATTTTATTGCCTTCCAGAAAATATCGGACATTATCGGGGGTTGCGCTGGTTGATCTCTCTCAATTTCAAAAATGTACAATATTTAATAAGCCTGCCAGCGCTAGTCCCAAGTAACAAAACGAGGTTTTATTTTGAAAGCCTAGTTAGAAAGCACGAATGCAAATTCTTCATTATGTTGTCAAAAGTGTGTGAAGTCTGTTAATTTGACTTGGTCAACATGGCGGACAGTGACATAATCTCCCTAGATTCCAGAAGATTCCAATCGGAACAAAAACTGAATATCAATTTTAATTAACTCTTCATGCTCAATAATTGTTCGGACCTCAAAATCCTGGTAGAGTATAATCCCCAATTACTCCTTAGCTACTTAAACAAACACTACCAAACTTGGTACTGATTGGGCAGCTCAGAAACTTGGACTATCAGTTCAATCAATAATCAATCGCTAATCAACTCGAGCTTGTCTGCTCAAACAATAATTGTTGTTCTGTATAATCTCTAATTTTTTCCAAAATTCAAATTAAAATATTTTTCATCATAAGGCATTTACATACACTTAATGACAAAGTTACTTTTTAAAATTTAGTAAAGTTCATCGGCTTTGAACACCCTTTTGATCAAGGTTGATCGGAAGAATAAAGCCAATGGAACAACTATTAGACTTTAAAATATGACAGAGTTATAAATACTTAGGACTTTTAAAAATAAACATGTGATAGAATGCATTAAAATCAGAGCCTACCAAAAGCCTTCTAAAAGTAGAGATAAAAGAAATAGGAATAAGTAAAAAGGAATAATCCGTAACTTACCTAATGGTGTATCCGAGGGCGTCATTCTGGATCCTTTATTCAACTTAAGTTGTAGTCACTATACTCTGTTTTCTTTTTCAAGTTTTCTAGACAGTTCATAGGTCGAAGTGGCACTTGAAACTAAATGAACATGTTACGTGTGTAATAAGTCATAAATAGGAAATAAACAGTAAAGCAGCCTATATAACCAGTAAAGTAGAGTAACCAGTTAAAAAGACAGTCGTTAAAGTTTTTTTATGTTAAAAAAGCAAACGAACGAACTGACCACCCGTTGTTAAGTTGTTGCAGCAACTCTTGGACATCCGCTTGTAACTTCATACAAGACTGAAGTCCTGTCTGAGATCGTACTGAGATGTATGCGTTGCTACTTCTAAACACTAAGATTCCTCGCTAACAATTATATTCGGCAACCGCACTTATCCAGCAGAAATACGAGCATTGTTTCACAGCGGATTGTAAAGGTGATCGTGACCTTGTTAAACTGTAGTTATAAGTTATAGATATAACTACTAGGATTTTTAAGTCATGATAAGTTTTACCACTTTTACTGAGGCTTTAAAAAAATTAATTACAATTTTTAAACTAATAGTATCGCGGAATTTATACATTTTACTATGTACCAGGTACTCACTGTTGATAATAGTTTCAGTACATGGTAAAACATATTAATTATCGATACGACTGAAGGAAGAAATAGACATTTTTTATATGACAAGAGTAGCAAACGATTGGAATCCTATCTGAGCTCGAATATAAATACGCTGTTACTCCTGAGGACTAAGATGGTCGCCTCGCTTCAGTACAGCCGGCAACCGCACCTCTCCAACTGAAACACAAGTAACGCTTTACGGCGGATTATGAGGGTGTTATCTCCCTCGTCGGTCTAAAACGTGGTACGGATATAAGTTATTTTATAATTTTCAAGTAAATTAACATGAAGCCCATCTCTCGCGAAGTGGTCATAGTCGCCTCGTGAGAAATATGCGGGGTCATGCAAGAAATGGGTATCTGCCCTTTAGAGCCGTACAAATACAAAAATGAAAGAAAATCTGGGTCAAATCTATAAAAATATATTTCTCCGGCAATCTATAATAATGAGCGTAGAAAATTGTATTACATAATTTTTTGTTACGAACTTTGTAAAAATATTTATCGGGGAATTTTACAAAGGTCTTCAAAACAAATACAAACAATAAGCAGTCGTGTACAAATTGCTCGTCATATTATGACGTTGTACAAAGAATTCTACCGCAAGGGAAATTGTCCCCGTTTCAGGGCCATAAACTCTGTACCATAACGAGGGGCGAAACAAATAATAAAAAGACAATTGCCGTCGAATCTGCTGTATAAGTAACTTAAAAATTTTCTATATTTATAAAAGAGGAAGACTGAGCAAAGCTGACGGGAAAAGAAGGAAGATTGACAGAAGAGGAAACTACAACAGAAGACAGACAGAGATCAAAGCACAGTCGAAACCGCTGAATCTAGAATCCAGTTTTTTGCAGATAAACTTAAGTGAGCAGTAAGGATTTATGGAGAATCCACTCCAGGGGTTAAACAGGAGATGGAAATTTGTTTATTTTTAATCCTTCATAGAGCTTTCAATATACATATACGTACGATAACAAAACAGTTGGATGATGTTGGAATGTATTGCAATTGACTGACAGAAAAAAATGTGTTAAATAATCTGTATTTCGACGATATTGCTATTGTAGCCATAAAAACTCCAATTGATGACTGTTACATTTCTTTTGTCCTGTTTTCTATTGTTACTTTTGGTGAACAATAAAGCATATTGAATTAATTTTATTTGATACACAAAGGTTGTGATATATATAAGAGATGTGTAAATATAGTTACACATAAAAGTTCACCATTTGATCAGACGATCCCAGAATTGCTGACGTCCGAACCGACGGGGTTGAAATACAAATATTTGCAGTCTCGATGGGTAACCATGACAACCTCTTGCTAGTGGGCAAAGGGCAGCCACCTCTAAGTGACTTTTATTGCCCTTTATGTATCATTTCAATATATTTCTATCGTTTAATCTCATTATATTTTATGAGAGCGAATCGAGCGCGATATTATTAAACGTTCTTTCCAGATAAAGCTAAAACATTTCGAAGTATTACTAAACTAATATTTAATTCAACGCTAAAGGGAAATAAAAGTGAAATTGGTATATACGATAAATGCAGGAAAGTTCCGATCAAACTCATGTTAATAACGAAAACTCATAGTCATAAAAATTGATTTTCCAATTATTTTTGTGGAACGAGTCAGACTTCAAGTATAGTAGAATCTAGCAAGATAGCGATAGCGAGAAAATAACTTTTTTCACGTGAGAAGAGTAGCAAACGAGCCGGCCATCTTAAGTTAACTAGTACGCAAGGCACAACAACTGTTCCACCGGGAATATGGTGGTATATTCCCGGTGGAACAGTTGGTGTCCACATAATCTGCTGCAAAACAGTTCTTGTATTTCGGTTGGAGTGTTATCGCTGTTATCGCTGGCTTTATGGCTTGGAGGGGAAGGTTTAAAATCCCTAATTTTCGGGAGGTGCATAAATTCTAAATAATTTTGTTTGCGTTTAGATTAACTACACTACAAAGTTTCTTCATTATCTTAAAAAATAGTTTGCATGTGATTGTGAAAAAAGAGACTGTGTATAGGTGATGGTTGAATGAAAGCACGGTAAAAATAGCCTTTTTGTTTACTTATTTCTATTACGCCCCTACTTACTTATTATTACGCCCCTATACTTTCAAGCCTGCGATATATACTTTATTCCTATCCAGATATCGTTTATCGTTTGCCACATCGCGGTTTGAAAGAGACTAAAAGATTAAAAGTGTCCATTAACACTGACGCTATCAGCAAACTAAAGTCATTAAATTTATTATTCACACGTTACATTTGCAGACTTTGTTATTAAAGTAATCACAGTCCGTTTGGATAGAGATTTTTATTCGGAATGCTCGAGTAAATTACCTTTTAATTACAGTCTATAGAAACTTTGATTATTTTCTTTTCCATTTCCGTTTACAGTTTATATTACATTTTTTTTGAATCGATGTTTCAGTTTAAAGTTTTATTCGACACTTACATCCGTTATCAAATATAAATGTTTCGTAGTTTGTTCATGGTTATTTCATTATTACAAAAATATTTTGATGGTTTGCTTTAGCTTTTTCAATGTTATAGAAATGTTTTGATGAGAGTACTAAAGGAGAATGCAGGCCACCGGATGTGAAGTAGTCGCTGCATCCCATTGAAATCCACATAAACCCACAAACAGGTCTAAAGTCCCATCTCGTACATACGAGTACATGCGTTGCTCCTCTGCAGGGTTGCGATGTTCGCGTCACTGTTAAGCGTAGCCGGTAACAGCGCCTCTCCAACAGAATAATACTTGTTGAAAAAAGTCCAAAGACAAATAATTAAAATATTTATAAAAGCAACAAAACACTAGTTACCACTTCATTAAATAATATGACTCAAATTAAATATTGTTATACTTTATGTAATATTTTATAATTTGTAGATGTATATTCCCGATAACCTTATATTTAAGTTACTAATTACTTATTCAGGCAACGAAGTATTGTAATTAAGCTTCTCTTTTCTTCAAAATGTATTTTTTCGACATCTCTCACTTTACTTAACAGGAATAATAATTTTTGTTGCCTCCTACAGTAACTTTCACTGTAAAAAATATAAATAATGAATATTATTGACTGAAATAAGAAAATTATTAAATCACTCCTTTATATATTCTTGTATCTCTAAGTATAGTTTAAATGTAAATATATACGTGTACTATAAATAAATTTCGTTACGTATTTTCACTGGCCGTCCGCGCAACCACCTCCCGCGAGCGGTCTCGAATACCGACTGAAAACTAAAGGGAAACAGGATTGATACGTACAAGTTTAGTTTTGTATCATTCACAAAGAAATAACAAATATCTACATTTTACTATATAACAGATACTCGCGGTAAATCCTTTTTAATCGCCTTTATTTTGAATCAGTTCCATAGCTCGTGGTTATGGCTAAGCTCCGCGGTGATAGTAGTTTAAAAACGTAGAACAAATAAATATGTAATTTTCTAGTTACATAAGAAGGGCTCTCCGTCGCTACTCCGTATTATTCATTTATATACTATTCACGGTAAAATAAACTTGTATTTATATTGTGTGTAGCAAATGTTGGAAGTAAAAAAAATACATGTTTAATTATAAACTGTAACTATAACTATCAATTTTGCTGTTTTATATTTGTCGGGCGTCTCTTGACTTTTTTTTATATTACATTCATGCAGCCTTAAACAGGATTTATGTCGTTATCGAAGTCATACTGAATCTAACTATACATAAAAACTATTATCGTTGTCCCATTTCTTAATATACCTAGAAGAACCAAGAAATATGTCAGTGGCATTGCCGTACTTGACTTGACATTGACATTGACTCCTGATTCCACATGTAAGATTTAACTTGTATTATGGACATCAGTGTCCTCTCTAAGTAACATTAAGTAATGTTAGTAGCGACCACATGCTTAAAGGTACACATAATGCAATTCCAAAATTAAGAAAAAAATATTTGTTAATAGTCTGTCCAAATAGCATTTTTATTTTCTTTTTTATTCAATATTGACACTATGTAGATAAAATCAAAATTGAACATTAATTACACGAGCGATGGTGTGGCGCTAATGCGAATTGATATCGATTTTGATATGACGTTTTTTATGTTGAACAAGTAAAAATCGAGCTTTCTGGCTGTGCGATGGTAGGTGGACTCTGCAGTCAAGGGGCATCCACGTCCAATATCGAACAGAACGGAACTCTTGCCTGACGTCGTGCCCATATGTGTTGTTTGCATTATAGTGTTTTACTATTTTCATAATATTATTTGTTACAATAAAAGCTATAAAGTGGTAGAACTACAGTTCGACCGGGGTGGTATCTCTGCCTCTTGCATAATCCGCCGTAGAGCATTACTTGTGTTTCGGTTGGAGAATGGCGGTTGTCGGCTACATCCGATGAACAAAGTACTTTACACCAGAAACGCTTGTGTCTTCAAATTTAAACTTGCAGTTTCTTTAAAAACTCTGAAAATTGCTTAAAAGGCACCCAGAAATGTTGTAAATAATCAGAATGGAAAGAACAGATCAATTAAATTCTATGCATCGATGACATGATTTTTACATATCAAATATATAGAAACTTGGACCAACACATTTGTTGTACAGTGTTAACAATCGATAAAGTAAACCGCCGACCGCTAATAGCAAAAACTATAGAATAGAAATGGGATATCTAAAAGATTACAGCGAACAATCTTTGGTCTAATATGTATGTCTCTGACAACTATTGCATTTTTGATGGCTGGGCGAGACGGCGAAGCAATAACTTTAACTCAATAGTACAACAGAGCCAGTAAACTAAATTGAATGAATCGACTGTTACAATCCTTTTTTGTAGTCGGAAATACTCGTATTTTATTTCTTGGTTACTATTCCACACGCTCTGGTAAAAAAATATGAAATTTACTTTGAAAATTTATGCGTTATAATTTATTTCAAAAGTTCTTATGTCGCAAAATTTCGTCAGGGTATTCATGAAATGATTAAGTAGACGTAATAACACGTAAGTTTACGATGCAAGTCCTTACTGCAAGTCACCTGTGTCAATTTTATATTTTGCCGGTCTGTTACGCGCAATAAAACGATCTGCGATATTATTTATCTGTGAAACAATATTCCACGTATTTTAGGGCTGCTTGACTCAGTTTCATGGTTATTTTATGATACCTACTTTAGCGGTTTGTTTTAAAGGCTTTACCGTGGTTTATGGGGCTTATATAATGGTTCTGAAATAGTAATTATAATACTTTGAATGATCTTTAGACTTATTATACATAAAATAGGTTAATTTTTAAAGGTGGGAGAACTAATCTGCCGTAAAACATTACTTGTGTTTCGGTTGGAGCGGTTGCTTGTCACACTTTGAAGCGAGACCATCTTAGTCATTGGGAGTAGCAACGTATCTGGGTTCGAGCTTAAATAGGATTTCGGTCGTGTGTGTGGTTGTACGTAGATGTCTATGGGCTGTGACTAGTTAACATCAGGTGGTTAGCATGCTCGTTTGCTACTCTACTCGTATTATACGTGACTAAGTCCGGGCTCAGTGGCACGCCTTGGAAGAGGCATATGTCCAGAAGTGGACCGACACGGACTGAAGACGATGATGTTACAGGTGTAAAGACGATTCCATTAACACTTACCCTGCGGCGTACACAACTGTATTACGTGGCGTAACTCGCTTAAAGCTTGTACGCACCTGTTTTGTATGTACAAATCTGTATGGTTTACGGGCGAAGGCAAGACTGCAGGCAGAAACGTCTGTGTATTCTTAGATGTTACACGGATTCTAAAATGACTATATTTTTGTTCATTGTCAGCGCATGTGCGCACCGCAGTCAAAGTGTTAACTGTAAGATATATTTTACAAATGAAAGTCAAGATTAGCCGCTCAGGAAACCACCAGAAAAGTTTCTAAAAATGAATCTTTCAATTATTGTTTCAGCTACTTGAAGATACAAGGTTCTTGTTTCGAGCGCTGAGATGAGAGAATGATAGACGGACAGAACTCAATTTATCTATATTTAGACGAGCTGTTTATTATCAAGAGCTATTTAATCTGTCCGATATGATGTCAGTGGTCAATATTTATATTTTTCTAGCAGCATTGAGAATGGAAACCGTTATTATATTTTGTATTTATGCACTGAATGGCCTTGTAAAATCCCTGCTTCTCACAAGGTCCGGTCCTACGTCCGGTGGTTTGAACGCCTGGCAAACGTAGTGCGTTTTTTCGAAGTTACGTGTATTTATACGATATTGATGTGTAGCAAGAGTTACGTTTAAATAAATATATTAACGAAGTAATTAACCTAAATAAAACATGGAATACTTTAATACTTATTATAATGAAAACCTAACCTAAACAATTTCGCCAAGAACGCTGGACGCATTCCGTGCTGAATAACGACCGCAAGTTATTTAGTTTTATTATTTTGAATGATATAAAATGATAAAAAAACAATGATTACTTGTTTTAACTGAAAAAAAACTGCGGAAACTTTAACGGTTCTCAAAGGTTGTCTAACTCCAACGATCCATTTTTTAGCAATGTGGTGGACCGAGGCTTAAACTTCTTCTTTCTGAGAGGATGTCCCTGCTCAGCAGTGGGACAGTTATGAGACAGAGATCTTATTTAATAAATAGCATATACTCAGTAAAATAATAGAATCGAAGTTCATTCTGTATCACACTCAAACGGGATATTAAAAGAAAACATTGCTTTTAGATTGCGTGAGAATGATAATGCTAAAGAATGTTCCAACCAGATTATATTATTTTAATGTAATGGAGATTTCTGGAAAATATATGAAAATCTCACAATGGAGACTTTTAATGAGAATTTTGCAATAAACCAATATTCTACTATGTAGAGTACCTAAAGGAACGATTGAGTACAAATAAGCTGTTAATTTAACGCTAAACAGAGCCTAAATAAAGAAACATCTATTTCCAAATAAAACACAAACAGGTTGAGAAATGCAAATTTATTTCGAGAAATAAACCGCTACCTTACATTAATCTATCCTAGTCAGTCGGAAACAAAATAACTACCACTGTTATTCCTTCGAAGCATACTTAGCATTTTTCTAGGTTTGCTGAAAAAATATTTTTACATCACATTTTTTATGCTACTCACAATAATATAGAAAATCTTATTCCTTGGAACTCTCTTTTTGGGTAGCACTCTTGCTTTCAACACTGGATTTTTCCTGGATAGGAATACTTCTTTCTTGCAATGGTTCAGCTCTGAACGCCACTAACTTCAGCTTTCCTTTGTCGAGATGGCACTCGACACGCTCCGGCGGAAATCCTTCAGGCAACAGGAACCGTCTCTCAAAGTGGCTTCGGGTCCAACCGTCTTCACGTTTCACCTCTCTCTTTCCTTCGATCATTATCTCGTTACCAACAGTCTTGACCTGGATTTGCTCTGGAGTGAAGTTTTGAACGTCCAGATGCACCTCAACTTTCTTCCCGTCGACTTTCACTTCGGAATCAGAGTATATTCCTTCTATTCCATGCTCTTGTTCAAGAGGCGCTGTCATTTGTTTCACATACTTGACGGGGTCCCTGAAGAAAGGATCCTTCGCGAAGATAGTGAAGGGATCCTCGAATGCTCTCGCGATGGGGTCCCTGTACGCCAGGTTCCTCAAATGTCTCAACCAATACGGCACCAATGACATTTTCGTTTCGATTTCGTTGCTTTGGTTACGAATCGTTTGTTTATTGACTGATGCAATTCGCGCGCACCGCTCCCTTTATATAGTCTCCATGTCAGCGCTATCTGTTGTTGAGAGGTGCCAAGAATTTTCCCGAATGCTCATGAAACTTGTAGAACACACGAGTAAAAATTAATAAGCAGTCGGATACCGACGTCTATTACGCCATTGAGGAACTTTCTAGAAGTGTAACCGAATGCATTACCCTGATACTATAATCAATGAGGTATAATAATAAAATTTAAATTATCGAAATATAAGTGAAATATACATGTATATTATTACTTAATAATTTTATTTCTTTGAATTTCTAATCTTTTCGTTTACTTAGAGTTACTAAATGCCTGTCATCTTGCGGGGAGTAGTAAAAATATCTACAACACAACAATGCCCTCTAGTAGACAGTAGGAACAACATCACCATCAGCGCTGTATTCTATCTCGGGCGACAACAGTTTATAATTAAAATCGTTACCTCAATTATTAATATTTGTTTTCCATCAACATTTACAACTTTTTTATAATATTATAATGCTAAAATATTACAATTCATAAATGTATGATAACATTTTTTTTTTGTAATTTAATTTCGGAAACGTAATTCCGTGGGGAGATTGTGCAATATTTTGATGATGAAATTGTAATGAAAGTTTTACTCATTCTTTTTATAATTAGAAAAATAAACCTAATTTCAGATATGTACTTAAATATAGTATCGTAGTGTCACTGTCATATACGATTTAGGTATTATCAACATTCCGTGCGGTAGAGGATACCTAGTTGTTGAACCTTCATTCTAAGTCAACTGGGCAGAGTAAGTAGTAAATGGAATTAATCAGAGTAACTTACTCTACGTACCACTAGCTTATCCTACGTTTCGTTGTTTCGGTCTCCGAATACCACTCTTTTGCCAGTGATTACTGCTTATTCAACAAGGCTGTTTATGTAACGGAAAATGGACCTTATCTCCACAAAGAGCACCGTTCGTTGTGGCAGCTAATTTCATAGACCTGGAAAAAATTAATTATCATTAAACTAAGATACGTAATTATAATATCAAGAGAACATCAGTCCATCCAGTATCCAATCCCATAGAGAACAGGAGATCTTACTGAAAACGATGAATAATGCGTTGCTACTACTGATGATAAAGAAGTCTCTTTGAAACGCCATCTTAATTATCTACGAATTCAAAGTATAGTCTTATTTGACGTTGATGCCAACTATTTAATACATACTTAACATTCGTCTGACCAAAATGACCAACTACTAGATGCATCTCATCTAGCCCGAGCCCTAAAAATAACTATACATATACATATATACTGTAAGTTAGCACTAAGAAATACGTTTTGGAATTTCTACCCTTAAAATAAAGAAATACGAGTTGAAAACTTCTATGGAAGTATTGTTATATCGTGTTCTGAACTGAGAACTTAGAGAGAAAGAGTTTGAGAACCAGGTAAACAATAAATATATGTATGTAGATAAGGTTGTCTCGTAGATCTGTGACGATAAGACTGCCTTTTGGTCACCACTGCTGTATTTATTTTGTTGTATTTTCTATTTTTGTGTACTTTTTGTGATGTACAATAAATCATGTATGATTTGATAGACGTACGGACAACGTTCCAATTTGTATTATACTAGCGACACGACCCACCTTCGCTCGGGTTAGAGTTTATATTTCCTTATATTATTTTTCTTTCACACATGCATCATTTAAATTCTTAATTTCTCGCCCAATTTACAAAAAGTCTTAAATTATGATGCACCAAAAGGACCAAAACCTTCCTCAGGAGTTGTTGTTGAAATTTCTGAGAAAATCCGGTACTTTTTGAGTTTATCGAGAACAAATAGACTGACAGACACGAGTAACAACTTTGTTTTATAATATTTGTAGATATCTTTAAAGGCCCTTAGACCTCGCCCGGGGCGGCACCACCGCCACCCTTATAACCCGCCGTAAAGCAACATGTTCTTCCTGTATTGTGTTTCGGTTGGGGTGGTGTAACCACACCAGTCCGGCAACCGCCGGATACACATTATTGGAGGCGACCATCTCAGTCCTCAAGAGTAGGAACGCATCCGCGTCCA
>DWON01006550.1:0-13764 GCA_018251015.1 Phocides pigmalion okeechobee
ACAGCCCATGGACATCTACGTCCAACTTCAAACAGGACTAAAGTCCTGCCTGACGTCGTGCATAGAGGCGTTGCTACTGAGGTATATGGTCGCTACGCTTATCAATGTAGCAGGTGATCGCTGTTCTCTAACCGAAACAAAAGAACTGCTTAATGACGGATTATGAGAGCGGTTTAGAGGAGTATGTGGTGGTAACTCCCCGGTCGAACTGTCGTTCTGCCACCTACGAAAGATTTATTTGACATAACATACATAAATCACATTATTAAATAAAATATATCAAATTTAATAAAAATCAAATCAAATAATGTCTAACTGTAGGTGTTTTATACACCCAGACTCAAAACAGATATCTAAGTTCGTAATATAGATATTTATTACTTGTATTACAAATAAATTCAATATTTCGTCATATTACAGGATGCAATCACCCAAGAAAACGAGCCTTCAGCGTCGTCTGTCACGCAGTGCGAGCAAATTCGCTTCAAACTTCCAAAACAATCAGAATAATGCGCAGCCAGTTAGCGTCCACACACTGTCCAACCCTGACGACATGAGCTCCAGTCTACTTCGAAGCGACTCCGACCACAGCCCCGCTGGCAACCTGAACCCTTCAGTGAACTTCTTCGGAAACTTCAAGGGCTTCTCCCTCACACCCATGGACAAAAACCAGAGCGAAAACTCCGAAGCGGCAACCCTGGCTGGTGATAACAACGTGAAGAATATTGCGGAGGCGTTAAACAAAAGTGCGAAGATAACGCCAGTCCACCGCAGCGGCAGCAACAGCCAGAACCTCGGCCAAGTGAAGCCGGCGTTACGCACCGCCCCCCCGCTCCCCATCGTCCCCGTCACGGCGAAGACCAGCCCGAAAACCAGTCCATCCGTCAAAAGAACGAACAGCTCCGTCCAGAACAGAATCAAAGCGTTAATGAGTACCGAGAAAGCTGAAGAGATACCTCCAGTAGTGGCCAATCCACCCAGGCCTGTCATATCCAGCCCGATCCTAGAGGCTTCCACTTGTACTGCTAAAGAGTTGATATCTCCATTACAAGGGTCTAAGACCTTAGGACCTACTCGAGCAGCCCCGACTCTGCCATCATCATCAGATTTGCCAAAGCGACCTCTCAGCATGCATTCCGCAGGCAACGTTCCCCAAAAACCTCTCCCAGAAGAACCCAAGAAGGTCAAAGAAGGAATATCCTTGAACAGAATCGCGTCCTTCTTGAAACCAGACAAGCCTAAAGAAAAGGAGCGAAATCCTGTGGAACGGAGCCACTCGCTCCCGAAAAACCCCAATCATCAGGTCAAAGTGCCGAAAGCTGTCGACAAAGTTGCGTTGAGGAACTTGCAAATATCGAGTCCCATATTGCAAAAGCAGATAGATTTGCCAGTGGGTACAGTGCCGGTCGTTTCCGATTCTGAGGACGGAGATGATTCAAAGGCGTTCGTCAATCGAGCTCAGAGTATGAGGGCTCCGTCTACCCAAAAAACAGCTATACAGAGCTTCGGGTCGATGAGACAGGGGTCCAGCACCCCGCGCCCCCTGTCAGGGGTTGGACGCCCCACCGCTCCCCCTCCCCCTCTCCCAAGCCAGCCAGAAAAAGAAGAGACCATATATCAAAACCCCAAGATCCTTAAATCCACGGATTACGTTGACTGCATCGAAGAGAAACCGGTACCTCTGGCCCATATAGACGAGGAATCTGGCGACAATATCTACGCCATTATTGAAGAGAGTCCAGTCAAGCATTCGAGGCCTTTACCGAGCTCCACGGCACCGGTGAAACCAGCACCTCGACCCTCAACCACTGAAGAGTACAAGACCCCGAAACCCATAAACGTCAGCTCGGGAAGCACTGAGAGCGTGGGTTTGTTAGGAGAGATAGTCAACGAAATCCAAAACCGGAATTTCGACTCTATATATTCAGCTTCGACGCTCTCGAGGAAGAAGGAGCGAGACAAGAAGAGCCAAGTCAATACGAGTGACAGAGACAGCACATACATGAACACAGAACACTACAAAACTCCAGAGAGTGTGTACAGCAACTCTGGCGCCAAATCGAGCGTATCGACAACCAGCAGCGGTTACTTGCATCCGTCCGCTGTCAACGTGCCCACTTATATGAAGAAAGAGAAAGGGAAAGAAGATTCATATAGCGAAGACGAAGCGAAAGTCGATAATCCATCATCTCCAACTTTGAAAGCTAATTCGAAAATTCCAACTTTCGCAAGACAGGTGACCCCTCCAGGTCTTCGAACAACATCTACATTCAAAAATGTCCCCCAATCGCCTAAAACTGGGAAAAATGTAAATATTTCGTCAAAAATTAATTCTAATAGTCCCGACGTAGTTTCTAGTTGCGCAATAGCGGACACTAAGAACACGAAAGCACCAGACGTTATAAATAATAATAAACCGGAACCACCTAAAGTGGCGACTAAACCTAGTGCGGCTAAATCAAACGACAACAGGCCGCCATTACGACCCGCGCCAACCATAGACAAGAAACCCGCGACAAAAACAACTCCAGCTTTAAAACCAGTGAATTCTTCCTCAAACTTGAACAAGACGCAAGTGGAGAAGAATCCGCCCTTAAATCGAGTTACTTCCAAAACAGACTCCAATGTTAAGGCGATAGCCGATAATTTGAATAAGAACCGACCGAAAATCGTACCGAAACCGAGCACAATTAACGTACAAAAGACGGAATCGACGAACAAACCGAACGCTACGAAGCTAACCGCGAAACCGTCGAACGTGGCAAGTTTGCAACAGAAGTTCGAAAATAGGAAATCGTTAGGTAAAGAAATAAGTACTGTGAAAAAATAGTGACAGACATTATTATGAGATGTGACTTTGCTCGACTCGCCGAGTCACGTGACAATGCTCGATGCTCGCGTAGCGCAGCTTCCCAACAATGGGATTGTGTTGACTGTTAAATCGACTGACTATTTCAGAAGGTAAGTCCAGAATACCTAAATGATATTCATAAAACACGACAAGACATTTATTTTTTATTTATTACATAAAAAGAAGGGTCGTGTTTAACTGATCTCTGTTAAGCTCACGTCGAGTATAATAATCTTTTTTTTTAAATAGCAAATGATACAAATTTAAAGAGGTACCCGGGAGGGGGAGAAATAAAGGGGCGACCTAGTACTAGAAGTTCAAGAGTCTCAAACAGGTCCTGATAGAGAGTTCTACTTTACTAACATTATGTGATCATTTATTTAAACCGACGAATAAAGTTTTTTGCCGATCATTGTTTTATCTCACAAATAAATCCCCCATAACCAATTTCTATACCCATTCCAATTTAGTATTCAAAAGCAGAAATACTTCTGTCATTGTTTTCAACTTCGTTTCTAGATGTCATGGACAACAATGAATACTTAATATCAGGGGAACCGTCATTTGCTATTTCATTACACGTAGAAAAAATATTTGTCTTGTCGTGTTGTTACATAAAAATCGCGACAAATCGAAACAAAAACAAACTTATTGTTATTATATTAGTAGATATTGTTCAAAATTCTCAAATTCAGACAACGAGACGACATCCAAGTATGCTGTGTTAATTATAGTCCAGATTAAATATAAAAAAAATGTTTTTCAGCTATATTTGTATACAAGACATTTCTAGTCGATAATTTATGGGCAGCCATTTTGTAGTGGATCGATTATTATATAGGTGTTTATAAACGGAACAAAGGTATTTTATTCGTCTCGATAGCCATTTAAATACGGATTAAAAACTCTATTACGTTTATAGATTATGGTAATTAAACATTTATTTGAAGTATTTTTGCTATGAAAGTCGGTTTATTTACCTATAAGTAATGTGGCGCCATCTGCTATGATATTTGCATTAAAGTTAAACAAAAGTCGCGGGCTTATGGCTTCCAGATGACAAATAATATCTTTGTAAGTGATCTCTTGGGACGTTCGAAGCTATATAAAGTTCAGCCGTTATCATTCTACAGGTATATGATATGGTAAATATTCTATAGACAAAGATCTAGACTCAGGTGAATGTACTTTCCAAAAGAGGAAACAAAATTAAAATTATTTCACTATGCCATAGATATATTTTATGGTTATTAGACTTAAAGGAAAGATAATGGCATTGCGTTTCAACGACGCCTTTGTTAATGTTAAGCCGTAAAATGGTATTTTACGCATAATGTTCTGGGTTCGACTAAATAGTCGTTTACAGCATGAATTGATCGAACAAAGCAATGAGTTCCGGGTTCAATTTCCAGTGCTTTTTTGTATTAGAAATTAGTATGTAACAAGAAATATGAATAAGATTATGAATAATTTGATGAATGTTGAAATTGATTTCGACTGAACTTCATATCATCTTCGAAAATAAAATACTTAAGCCGAAAAGTGCTAATGAACGCTAAACGTTTATTTTTTAGAGAAAAGTATAATTTCAAAATAAAAAAGTGTTCATATTTTATACCGTGGCATTTTCAATTGTAGCTATATTGTGTATTATATTTAGTTAGGTACCTATCGAGTAAGGTTTAGTATGATTTTTCTAGTGAAGTATATGAATAAAGAATTGTATGCTTCTTTCTAGGGTTAGATTTAAGATTTCTGTAAATAAATGACTCGTATTCCTTTGAAGAGCGAACGTTATAACTTTGCCGGTTAACTATCATTAGAATACTAAATTGGTATTGAAACTCCTGAGGACTAAGATGCTCGCCTCGTTTCAAAGTGTAGCCGGCAACCGCACCTCTCCAACCGAAACGCAAGTAATGCTTTAAGGTGGATTATGAGAGCGGCGGTGGTTCCTCCCCAGTCGAACTATAGTTCTCCGAACTTTATATTAAATGTTAGACGGTCTCTGCATCCCGAAGACATTCACGTCCAAACTCAAACAAGAGAAAACAAAGAAAGGACAAATCGTGAAGAATCTTGCATACCGTAGACTTCTCTATAAAGTTTTCGAAGGTGTAAAGTCTACCAATCAGCTTGGTTAGCTTGTTCAGTATAATACAAGCCACAATGACGTCATCGAGTACAAGCAAAGTTATAATATTCGTGTCAATGATTGATTTAAATCAAAACAAGTGTCTTAATCTTAAATAATTGTAACTGCATATTTTTATATAAACTAGCGAGATTTGTGACTGTATGTTTGTTAATAAGAGTGATTGTCCATATATGTATATGTTATATATAAAATATATATGTTGTATTGTTTGTATGTATTAAGGTAAAAGTATTGTTTGTAAGACCTCCAATATTAACGATGATGTCTCCATGGCTAGATTGATAACATAAGCATTACTAATAGTTTTAAACAGATCATTGAGGAATTTATAATTAACACGCTTTTATTACCTTGGGTTGTATGTATGTATGTATGTATGTATGTATGTATGTATGTATGTATGTATGTATGTATGTATGTATGTATGTGTAATGGAATCTTTGAGCGTATTTTCACCAATTTCCAGATGTCTGATTAATTTGAAACTTTGCACACGTATCAAGGATTGATGACAATGCAATAATATGTAAAAAAATGAAAAATAAATAAATAAAAGTTAAAAAATGTAAAAAAATCCAACTAAAAAAAGTATAAATAAAAAAAAGAAATCGCTATGTAAAAAAAGCGTGGGGTGCATGGTATCAATAGATCACTAAAAGAGCACTCTAAGCTTATTTTACATCGCAATTTATTTTTCTTATTTATACTTTTTTCAGTTGGATTTTTGTGTAAAAGCGTGTTTTTTAGTTTTTTTTTAACTATTATTTAATTTACTTTTTAATGGATTAATGTTATTTAATTGCCGATATTTAACATCAGGTGGTCTGCATGCTTGTTTGCTACTCTTTCGATTTAAACAAATATGTTTTATTTCGATTTGTTGACCAAATGAAATACAAATTTAAAAAATATTTTATAGTTATAATTATACTATATTATACTATTATCTTAATACATACGAACTATAAATAGGCGTACGTAAGGATGTAACGTTGTACATATATTATATCTCTAGATTTTATAATCTTAATCCAGATAAGTAATAAAGCGTGAATCAAATAAACAGGGTTCAAACATCAACATAGGCATCATACTTTCAAATATCCAAGAGCCTAATAACCAATTCGCAAGACGTCCAATGCTCGCAAAAGGTCCAAATCGCAGTACATCAAATTCGCAATATGACCAATGGACAGGAAGTCAAAACGTAAAATGTCCAATCAACATGTTTAATTTAAAATAGATAATTTACTTGATGGATTTGACTTTCTGAGAATTGGACATTCATTGGACTTCGTAGCCATTTTCGCCGTTAAAGGAAGTGATTAATTTCTAACCCGCAAGTAACTTTGAAAAGGCCAGAGATACAATACGGTAAGGTCGCAATCAATCACTAGGGTATCACTGCTTTTATGGCCACATACTACAGAACATAACGAATTTGACAATACATGAATTATTATTATACCATTGGACATTCTGCGAATTGAACATTATGCGCCTGGATCTACATAACAGTTATATGTCTAAAAGTTCTAAGGAAAGTTTTTAAACATATACTAAGTCTACTTTGCTAGCATAGCAGAATATAGTTTAACACATTATTACAATGAGTCAGCGTTGCGGGAGGCGGACTAAACTGGAGCTGTATTCTTTAGATTGAAGATGCGCCGACAATTCACTGAAATATTGTATTCTTAACATTCGTTTAACATCTACGAATACAAGACATAAAGTCCATCAGCAATCTTGTAGCGCCGACGTAAGCACAGCATTTGTGTTCGTCCGTAATCTATACAGATTTGTATGTACAGCACAGAAGAAGAAGAAAGAAGGGTTGAACGCTGCAGGAAAAGTGTTAACCTTATTCATAGAGTCAAAATCTGCGCCTAGCAGTGGGCTAGATGGGTTGATAGAGTTATTGCAGCGTGACTGACGAAGATTGGTTGAAATTAATGGATGCAGTAGCTACAAAATGTCAAGTGAACTGCATGCCATTCCGTTGCTACCTTACCATCAATTGTCCTAGATTATATAGACATACTTACAGAATAGAATTAGGTTTTAAGGATTACAAAATTTTAGTCAAATTGCAACTTACGTGCGCTAGAGTTATTGCCTATGCCATAAGATATCTATACATTTTTAGGGCCGTTCAAAAATACTAAATCAATCCATAAACAATGGACTGATTATATCAGTTTCTATTTTTCAAATTATTTTCATTGTTATTTTTAGTTAATGCTATTTGGTAATATCAATGACTAATACCGTTTTGTAATGTAAATGCCCAAGGTCATTTTGTAAATCATATTTTGTGGCATACCATTGTAAAGGGCTTTTTTCAAATACAATTCTTGTCTTCGTGACGTCATAATGACAGGTTTTTTGGATGGCCCCTATATATCCATACTGGTGCTAAAGCAATAAATAGATCTTACATGTTTTCACAGTCCGTTTAGCTTTCGAAATATTTTTACAAATATAATGTAAAATATAAATATATATATAATAGATAATTGAGCGTTTCTTACATAAACAAATTATCGATTTTATTCTGTTTACTTTTGTTATGTAATAAATGATTCTTTTTATTGCTATAGAGCAATAAAAAGAGTGGTAAGAAAGTAGAAGTGACGTATTTTTTTCAAAAACATTTGATACAATACTTGTAATTGGTTTCACATTTGAAAGTGGAATGTGGAATTTTTGTTTATGTATTTTTATCTTAAGCTTGTGTAATGTAATATATTACATTTGTCTACGAATTTTCATAGTGTATGGAGTGATTACGAATATGGGAAAACACCGAAAAATATTTTTTGTACATAAAATATTCGTTACCTACCGGAGTAATTGAAGTGCTACAGGAAAATAATATTGCGTTAAAATTAATGTTGCCAGAGCAAAAAATGTTGCTTGGTTTAGTGCAACCCGTAATTTTTGAAACATCCCCATATTCTTAAGTAATCCAATGCTTTTAGTTAATTTAACTCCTTTAAATATATAAAAATATGTATATAAACGCTCAATATCAATCGGATTGCAATAAATATTAGATATAGTTTATTTAAATATTGCGTTAATTTGTAGTTCGTCCAGAGATTGAAATATCACTGCCAGCTTGGTACAAACTTTGGTGCTGATAGAATAGTTTTGCAAATGCTGGCTGGCTTCTACGCTCGATGGGTGGCGCTACTGAGGTACTTCGTTTCCACCGCTAAGCGTAACCCGCCGTAAAGCGACATGTTCTTCCTTTCTTGTGTTTCGGTTGGGGAGGTGTGGTTGCCGGATACACATTATTGGAAGCGACCATCTTATTCTTCAAGAGTAGGAACGCATCCGCGTCCATCGTTAAATAGAACTTCTGTTCTATTTGAGATTAGACGTGGTTGTCCATGGGCTGCATTGACCATTTAATATAAGGTGGCCTGCACGCCCGTTTGTTACTCTTCCATAATAAAAAAAACTATTTACACCTTCATAATCCTCCGCAAGTTAATTCTTACTTTCGGGTGCAATGAACTAACTACATTAAAAAGCTAGACGATTGTCTCAGCCTTCATGAGTGGCAACGCTTTTACGTAGAACCTCGGTCAGGCTAGACCTGTGTGAGGTTGGACGTCGATGCGAAAGGCATAACGGTGTAAGAAAGCGTTATGCCGTTTCCCGTCACGTCATATGGGTCACACAAAGCTGGACATGTTTTATCAAAAGTATCAGATGCAATGCTAGTAGCGACACCTATCGAGAAAATGCAGCCACCATTTAAGCTTTCATGGTTGAGTATGTTACAGGCATTAACAAAATATCATCATAAGTACATCGACAGTAGATATTGTGATACGTAATTAGAGGAAAACAAGTTTTAATATATTTAAGTAGCTTATTAAACGATTGGACCTGCAAGAATAAGTTCGTATGGATTTATTTATGAGGTAGATTGATGTGTCCTACTTAATCTGTGTACAAACATTTAATATAATTTGAAGTATGTGTGTTTCAAAACGCTAAGTAAAATGACAACGATATTAAATTAAACCCTTTCTTTATTTCAAAATGATTAATTTGAGTGTTACGGTCGTCGAAGTATGCCTTTAAATATAACATACAAAACGGATTCAAAACCACATACAATGTAGACCAACGTCTATAAATTATTTATGCAAATATAATTATGTATACATACACCAATATATTATATGTCATTTCATATAAATTAGTAATTAATAAACAATGAAACAGATTTGCCTTACTAAAGCTTCAACGATAAATATAATGTAGTTTTAATTATTTTTATCTGTCTATTAAACAATATCACAGAGAATAAATGGCTATGGTATTTATTAATATTTCTTAATGTTATGATAATAGAAGTGATATAATTCTAAATCTTTTTCAAAATATTATACAAAAAAACAATAGGGGCTATCACGATATATATTAACAGTTTAGTTTGAATGAAAATATTACACGTATTAATTAGTGTATCATTTATAAAACCGACTTGTCAATTAAAATTAACTGTTAGATTTTGCGCAATAATGTTATTCTTAGAACATGTATTGACGGAGACCATGCGCAAGTATATATGTAAATGTTATTGTTTATAATAACGTGAAATTCAGATGTTTAATTTATTGTTAAACAAGATTACAAATATACGTCTATATATCTATTTAATAAAATATATATGTACGTTTGAAATTTAATCTAATTCCGTAGTTAAAAAGCTGTTTTTCTATAACTCATTAACAACATAATTTTAAATTTATATTTTTATATATAAAACAATGAATATTTTGTAGCTTTGTGACCAACAGTGTACATTCCTAGCCTTAAATAAAAAGTTATGTTGAGACAAACGCCATGATTGATAAAAAATACTCTTATTTTGAATAGTGGAATTTTCTATTATATATTTATGAAACGTTGCTTAATGTCAATTTATTAGCATTGTAGTGTATCCTATAGTAACATCAATTTGCATTTTTTTTATAAAGTATGTATAAATCACGACGCTACATGATGTACAATTTATTTTCAAACGAATAATGCAATATATTAAAATATTATGTGTATTAAATTCTCTTTCTGTATAGGAGTGTGGTCGAGACAAAAATAATGTTTATGAATGTATGTAAAGCCTTTTTCAAATAATAAAATCAATAACGTTCTGCTGTTAAACTTTGTGATATTAACTGCTAAATTAATCAGAGTACATAAATTTATTAAACACATTTACAACCAAAGAAATTGTATTTAGGACTGTATTACAAATTGCTTCGACTCGTTTAGAATAAGTTATTTGTGTGAAGGAATGATATTTTTTGTAATTTTAGCTATTACGTTTATTGCAAGACTGGGAAAATGTGTAATTGTCTACGTTGCTCTTAAGTCGCTACGGACGTAGCTGTTGTATGAGTGAATTAGAGTAATATACATACTAGCTTGATTTAAATAAATGATTTATTATTATTTATCATTATATGAAATAAAAATGATTCACTAGAAAAAAAACGTGTTTTTTTAATGACCAATGAAGATTATTACATAAACATCTATATGCAACCTGAAGTAACTGAAGTCTTGAGTCCTAAGTAGATGCTTTGCTATTTTCGAGGAATAGGACGGGCACCTTTCTTCTAAGAGTAGACTGGAAACGCACCGCTTAATTTAATTAATTTTGAAAATGACAAGTAAAAGCATAAAAAGACCAAATTTTACAAAATTATTTATCGTTTGTAATTTACACTGTAAAATGAATGTTATACTAAATTCATCCATGGACAGCATAGACCAAACTATATGTTAATTATATGGTTATTTAGTCTGTTTCAGTTTCTCCACTTAAAGTACCTAGTTATTTTCTGTACTCACTGTTCTGTACCATAGACAAAAAACAAGCGCTATTTGTTAGTTTGCGCGTTTTTGTGGAGATTGAAAAGTTTAGATATTTTGTGTTCGTTTATTGTAAATATCCTATAAAATGTGAGTATAATTCATTGTACGAGGGCTATTATTTTTGTATTGTTAAATACATACATGTTATATTAATTACTACTTCGGTTTAATCAGGGCCACCACAACAAAGCCACGTTCAGAGATGACTCTTGAAGAGTTGTCCAAAATTGAAGAGGAGGAATTCAGCACGGGACCGCTATCAGTGCTCACACAGTCCGTGAAAAACAACACCCAAGTGCTAATAAACTGTCGAAACAACAAGAAATTGCTTGGACGCGTAAAAGCGTTTGACCGGCATTGTAACATGGTGCTTGAGAACGTAAAGGAAATGTGGACAGAAGTACCGAGAACGGGAAAAGGAAAAAAAGTAAAAACACCTTACCTACTTTTTGCTTATATCCTGTAATAATTCACTTTTAATGATCACAATATACTTTAGCATAACCTCTTTGTAATTTGTAATGCTCATAACTTATTCAAATTGTAAACGATCGACAAAGTAAGGTCATGCGCATCCATTAGTTGGATGGGTGACCAATAGTGATATTTACTGCGCATTGTCATGCATCAGAAAATACTTACAATCATATTAAAACATAAAAGACAAATTAAACAGACGTCGATGATTACTAATAGAAAATTTAATGCATAGTTCTGTTCCCTAGAGGACAAAAGCTAGTAGATAGTTTGATAGGTGGCAGAACTATAGTATGACTGGGAAGGTATTGCTGCCACCTTAATCTGCTGAGAAGCAATAGCGTTTTGTTTGGAGAATTATGATTGATACCTACATTTAAAAGCAAAGCATCATAATTCTCAATAATACTTCTATGTTTGACATCAGATAAGACGTTAGTCCTGTATGAAGTTGTACATCCACAGACCAGTAAAAAATGTGGCTTACATGCTCATTTGTTACTCTTCTCACAAAAAATCTTGGTCGTGAATAATATCACTTGAAAATTAGTGAATAAATGATACTTTTAACTCTTTCTTTAACTATATTATTTGGCACAACACATTTGTGACTTGTACATACCTGTGTTGTATGTAAAAAATTGTATGGATTATGGGTAAACAAACGCCATGTTTACATTGGTGCTACAAGACAGGATGGGAACATTGCATCTGTGTATTCATAGATGATATACAGATGCTAACAATACAATAGTTCCGTGAATTGTCGATGCGATGAGTCTAGACAAATATATTCCAGTTTAGTCTCCTGCAATGCTGATGCGATCTAATATATGAGAGCTGTTGTCACAAGTTAATCTTTGTGGGAGGGCTCATGAAATACAGTTGCAGGTAATAGATAAGGATGGATATATGTGGGCTGCAGAGACAACATAACGTTAAATGGTCTTTATGCTCATTTGCTACTCTGCTATCATAAGATTTTTTTTGTGAGATGAGTATCAAGAAGAAATGAGGATGTAAACCATGATGTTAAGTAGTCACAGTCCATAGACATCCACGTACCACCATAAACACAACCGAAATCCTCGCTTGAGAATACTAGCTCGAATGTAGATATGTTGCTACTCCGGAGGATTAAGATGGTCGCCTCACTTTAAAGTGTAGCTGGCAACTGCACCTGTTCAACCGAAACACAAGAAATGCTATAAGACAGATTATAAGGATGGCGGTGGTTTCTCACCAGTCGAACTTTAATTCTCACAATTGATTACCTAGTGATTTGTATTAATTTTTTTATTGTTTATTTTATTCTTATTAATTATATTTTCAGGGCAAAGCAGTAAACAAAGACAAGTTCATATCAAAGATGTTCCTTCGTGGTGACTCTGTGATTTTAGTATTAAGAAACCCACTGGCCACAGCTGCGGGGAAGTGATTAATTTAATAGTTTATGTTGTAAACGAAGCTGGTGTTTGATTAAATAATACTTTCTAATATACACATTGCTTTTGTATCATCACTTAGTATTAGTTTGGGGAAAAGAAATCCTTTACTTAAGTGAACTTTACTTTATTTTTATATGTTTAAGAGATTACCAATTTTGGTGATATATGTTGCATATATTATACTTTCTTGCTGTTTTCAAAATTTCACTGCGGGAACCCAAGTAAAACTAAGTTACTTTGGTAATGCACATACAGCTTATACCTCTGTTATGTTTATACAGATCTGTATGGCTTATGAGAAAACAAGTGCTATGTTTACATAGTACTAATAGATTTTCAGTGGACAAAGACTGTATATTCATAGACACTACACTGATGCTGAAAAACAACATTCATGTGTACAATAGCGCATCTCCATTCAGTAAAGCAGCTTCATTCAGTAAAACTTTGCAGTCAAAGTGTTAAAGGTAGCTTCATAATACCTCATAGAAGTCTTGGTTCCTATTGACAAAATATTTTATTAATTATCACAATCTTCCCTTTAATCCATCATCTTTTCGCTGACTTTAATTTTTAACATCCTATAACTGAATGAACCAAACAAAAAACAACAAAAAATCTTTCAGTTTAAAATGTTAGCATTCTAAAGAGTAATTGTTTTTTTTTTTTTGATTATGACAGAGTAACAAGCGGGCATGCAGGCCACCTGATGTTAAGTGGTCACTGCAGCCCATGGACAACCACATCCAATCTCACATAGAACAGAAGTTCTATTTAAGAATGGATGGGGAAGCGTTCCTACTCTTCAGGACTAAGATCGCTTGCAATAATGTGTTTCCGGCAACCAGACTACCCCAACCGGAACACAATACAAGAAGAACACGGTGCTTTACGGCGGGTTATAATGGGGGCGGGGGGGGCGCCCC
>DWON01006551.1:0-13763 GCA_018251015.1 Phocides pigmalion okeechobee
CATAGCACCATCATTACTTACTTGCAACCAATTTTCTAATACCAAATTAGAATCTAATAAGAATGCAAAAATATTGCTTCTTAAAATCAGTCTTATTTATATTCATAAAGGATATTAAAGTTAGAAATATATTACACCCGGCTAGTACTGCCTTGATTTCAAATCTTATATTATTTTTGAATTAGAGTTGTTTTCTTTGAGAATTTATCTCAACCATGACAAAGTCAATACTATTATAGTTAATATCCATCTGTTATATTAAATTACTCATGCTGTTGGTACCTGGACGTAGTCATTAATCAAAATTAACTATGACACAGTGCTCATAAAATGTTCTTTGTTTCTTAACATGATAATGGTGTGATGAATTGATAGCACTCTGTTTGTTTACTGTTGCATAATTGTTCTAACATATCATGATTTACACAAATTTCTGAAGATCATCTTGTTTGTATGTTAACAGATAATTCTAAGCAACAATTTATATGTATGTGTCTTGCAAAATAAACAGTAATCCTGGAAGAGTTTTTAAATCTTGTTATCACCAGTCAAGCCAGAATCAAATAAGTCAATAAGCATATTTGTTCTTTGATAAAGTCACAACAATTACCATCGTCATAATAGTAGATTTTCTTACTCTATCTCTCAAACACACATATATGTTATATTATACTCGGTTTGTGTAAGTTTTGGCCAAGTGTGACATACTGCAGATAGTACAAGTTGGAGTCTACCACACACATAATATGATGACACACAAAGCACTGATTTCATATTGTGGTAACTTATCACTTGTTATATTAAATCAGCATGTAAATACCATCTGTGAATCATGTGACTTACCGTTAATAGACCAGATGTGTGACGGCAGGGAGTGCGCCGCGTACACTCTGCCCAGGGCCAAAGACGTGCCTGGCACGGGCCCCGCCTCCTCGTTGGAGCTAGAGTCCGTGTCGGGACTAGCGGCCGCGGACGCCTCATAGCTCTGGGAGTTCGGCGGGATGGCGATCGCTTCATGGGACGCGTGCAAGTCCGGCACGGAAGACAACGACCTCGCCCGCTGGCGATCATTCGACACCTGTATCCCCGGTATCGCTCTCAGCAAACTGAAGCCCGCGCCCCCCGAAACTACGTCCGAGCTGGAGCTAGTAGAGAATGTCCTGGTGCGCGGACTCTGCCCCCCGTTCGCGGTACTAGCTTTAGCACCCATTCTCCCAGTTACGCAAAACGCACCTGTCACACACCAATTCGAGGATCACGAGCACGATAATACAGCAACACCCGCGGGAACACGCATCGTACGCGATACAAATTCGAACCCGACCACGAGAAAAACAAACGCTGAACGACAAACAGGAATACGTCGGATGCCTACTTGTAAACAGCGTTGCATGTGCCTTCCTGCAAAATTTTGACAGTTCTCATCTGTTATTGAATATTCGATTGCACATCGATTCTCATACGACAATCTTTCGCAATCGTAACGATGCTAGCAAATAATTCGATTACAGATCAGCTGACGATGACAATAATAATTGCTATTAATGCGATCAAGCATTTTTACCTAATTGTTCTATCATATTAATGAAATTACAATATTTCAATAACTATCCAATAATAACTCGGTCAGGATTTATTTAAAATGTGTCTGCGTATTATTTTCCTTCAAAATATTTTAAAATAATTTGATTATCAATAACCGCAATTAATTTCCATGAACCAAATGTTTTTAATCGATAGTAATATTATGAAATGTTCTTTGATATCGATTGAATATAAAAAATATTAGTTACCTATGATTGTAAAGAACACACGAGGGTCACTGTTATGCGCAATACGTTCTAAAACAAAACATTTGGCTAATCTATCTATATTCAACTATTTTTTGTACAAGTATTCGGTAATATAGATATCTAAATAAGTTTATATCTATTTATATTTATATGAAAGCGATTCCGGCCTATGTTCAGAGCATTTATAAAGTTTTATGACAGACCATACAGGGCAAAGTCTTAATAAAAACAATACAGAGTTTGAATATTACTAGCTATAAGAGAAAAATCTTATCCCGTTGAAAATATATCGTGATTTATTTATATAATTAAATAGTACGTATGTGAAAAAGTCGTCTTAAGAGTATCCAAGACAAAGAAAATCGGGATTACGGAACTATTATAAAAATATTTCTTATTATTTAAGATAGATTACTGCATATATTTCATTTTAAATGTTCGCTTGAGCATCAGGTTGATTGTATTATAGAGAAAAACCGTTACTTATTTTATCATATTTTTTATATGAACTTAAGAAGAGAGTTTTCTAATATTGGGTATTACAATCGCTTATTATTGTGCTTGGGAAAGCATGAGAAAGAATATTGTGATAGGCATTATATCGATCTCCAGATTATGGAAATATCTGTTAATAAATTAAAGAAAACCTTATGAAAAGTTTGTGGCATAATTACTTGAATATCTTTGCTTATCTAATTTACTTTATTTAAAAATACTTGACAACTGAACTATAATGACACTTGAGTTTGACATAAGTCGATTAGGTTGTCAAAAACGTATGCACGTATAGTAAAAAAAAAAACAATTGCAATTAGAATTGTTGAAAACATTGAAATAATTTCCAAATGAACGATTGGTATTATCAGAATTTGTTCTAAGAGAATATTTTTAAAATAATCAGTAAAATATACAGTGTCTACAATGAATTCTGCTACCGTAAGTCTCATATCTCATTATTTTCGACCATCATGAAAACTTTTAACCCTGATATTATGTTAAGTTATTACATACTCGTTAATCCTACACGTTTTTGTATAAACAATAATCCATTTTAAGACTATTATGATTAATTGACATCTTTTTGTAATAAAATGTTTCAATAAATGCATAATCTTGCGCTAATTTTTACAACTATTCCGTTCGCCACTTATAGCAGAGTTTAAGTTTAGTAGTAAGCTAAAGTAGCCAAAAAGCATGCTCTCCTTCAGATTAAAGTTACGTTCCATATGTTATATTTACATATATCTAAATAGATACATATTATTGCAAGTCATCGATGGAGTTAATAACACATCAAATGCTTGACACCATACATGGTATTAGGTTCCATGTATGCATGTCAATATAGATCTGCCCAAGGTAGTCCCATAGACTGTTCTAGACTGCAGTTGAAATAAGGGGGTCTGATATCATAGAAAATATACCACTGTTAGGATTGAATAATTGCATCATTGAGTAGTTTTGGAATCTATATCTCAGTACATATTTTATTATGACTGCTCCAACTGGATTTTACTAATTATGATTAGTAGCAATAAAGTTCAATGCTTTTTACAAGAAAACATATATTTTTTAAATGTACTAAGCAGTGTATTAATCATGTTTAAGTTAAAGTCTTTAAGACATTTTTGATGAATTAAATTTTTTAAATCCTGCTATTCAAAATGCAAAGCTCAAGTTTGCTTTCAATGTTTATAAGCTAACATTACAATTTATGTATAGGCCAGCTTAATGACAATATCATTTTTACTTATTGTTTTATTTTTATTTCGTTGCTCTTTTATCTTAGACAATTTAATGTGGAGATATGACATCCATTCGTAAGTAGGATCTTGAACTATAGTTGAGATGCTCCTTAAATTTATTTGCTTTGCATGGCTTGGCTAACATAGACCCATTAATCCGCGATTACAGCCAGGTGTGCCACAGGTGCCGCTGATCGATGACGACACCATTGCATTTGGAGAAGAAGACAATGCTACTAAGCAATTTATGTAAGTTGATTGTTTACTATGATGTGACAATAACATGATAAATCAATCTGTATATACAGAATAAAAGAGTAAGGGGATTGACAGATGCAGAGCCACTCCAAACCTCTGAACCATGAATCCTGAAATTTTGCATATACAAATTTTGTAAATAAAACAAGGTTTTTATAACAATGATGGAAAACAAAGTAAAATTTGATTTCTTATATGTTAAAATTATTACTATGGAACAGTATGAATCCTGAACGGATTTCAATAAACAATCCTTTATTTTTCAATAAGTTTTTTCAGATACTGGTGAGGATTTTTCTAGCCTTATGGTCAAGAATGAAAGGAATTTACCAATCTGCCTGTATTATAATATAATGCTAGAAGAATAACACTAATTGTTTTAAAATATGTACTTGCAGTCATCCCTACATAGTATTCTTCCACCTAATTTTCCGGAGCTCTGCCATCGTGGTGTACATCCTCTGCGGCTGGTTCTCCGAATCGTTCATCGCAAGTTTTGTGCTCATCATTCTACTGCTCTCCGCTGACTTTTGGACTGTAAAGAATATTAGTGGTAAATGAACAATAAATATTTTTTTCATATAGGCTATTTGTTGCTCTCGCCAATTGAGAAAGTCCTGAAACATTCCAACATGCTTCCTAGCGGGTATTGGTGAAGATTGTGTTAGTTGTTACTACCTCTAGGGCCTCTGGTAATTTCGTGCCCTCCGAAGTATGGAACGCGCATATAATTATGGCGATCTGGCTTTTCTTGACTGTGCTAATCGATAACAATGTATGCAAGTGGTGCTGTGTGTATTTTTATCAGTATTGTATAACTATAACAACATTTATTCTTAATGAAACACAAGTTATTTATTAGTTTTAACTATTTTCCAGGTCGCCTTCTCGTTGGACTAAGATGGTGGAATTATGTAGATGATGATGGCAAATCACATTGGGTCTTTGAATCAAAACAGGTAACTTGTTATTTACTCTATAATATAGTTATTATTTTTACATCAGTCAGATAAATTTTTTTGTTATATGACAACTGTGTATTCTGGTTTTATTGATAGAATCTTATGATATTGCCTATAATCAATCAGACAGACCATGTGACAGAATTTAAATGCATGGATAAGTCCGGTTGTCATGTACATAATGTGAAGCAACTATCTCAGGCATTAGGAATAACAATGCTGTCGTGAAGTACCTGACTCCTATTTATGGACTATTTCTATTTTGTTTACTATTCACTCTAGGTATGGCTTGAAATTAATATCATTATGGAATTTATACATTTTACTATGTTATAGGTACTTGTGATAAGGGAAGTTTGAAAAATGTATATTTTTAGTATAAGTTACATTGTAAAATTAACCTGTATTTTATGTTTTCAGAACCGCGTGAACAGAAACGAGAGCCGGTTATTCTGGTTGGGTTTGATCCTCTGCCCCATGATCTGGTCCGGCTTCTTCATCATATGCCTCTTTGGCCTCAAGTTCAAGTGGATGGTAAATTAGAAACCTTTATTCATTATCATTTAGATTCTGGAGTTTAAAATGTTACCATCAGAGGGTCAACATTATATTCCTAGTGGATTTACATGTTTTAGCGAACATTTCTTTTTCATTAGGTTTATGTCTGCAAAATATGTTTTTGTGTGCAAGGTGTTTTATATAATTAAAGTTGTTAACGCTCTAGAGGTCCACCAGATGTTAAGTGGTCAATGCTGATCATGGAAGTCACTAACCAAACCACATGTAAAACAAGCGTTCTGTATGAAGTTGATCATATGTTACTACTGAGAATTAACACACTTTATAACACTTTCTAAACCAGAACACGACTGCGGGCGGACATTACGTCTGTGTATTCTTACATACTACATGGATGCTAAAAAATACGATATGAATTGTCGGCGGAAATTTAGTGTAAAGAATACAGCTCCAATAATGCTGTCTCCCGCCGCGCTGATTCCATGTCATATATGATAGCCGCAGTTAAGGTTCTAACATAAAGTACGGATCACCGTACAAGTCTCTATATTCCATATACATGTTGTGTATATTATAGTATATGCGCATGTATATGTAAACATAAATATATTTACAAACATGTCTTTTATTATATTCCAATTAATTGCCAAAATGTTTTATAAATTTTTCAGCTCGTGGTTTTGATAGCTCTAACGCTGACCGGCTCAAACTTATATTGTTACATCAAGTGCAAGTTTGGCGCCAAGGAGAACCTCAAATCAGCCACCACGGACTTCGTGAAGAAGCAGATCTTCCAGAACGCTTCCTCCTTCATGTTCACGCAGCCGACGCCCCCCACCACTGCCAACACTGGCGTTGTGTGATCGAGCCTGCTACTGGCAACACTGACTGCATAGTCGAAGTAACTAAATAAACTAATAATGAGATCATTTCTAGTAAAAAATCAAACAGATCTTATATCACGCAATTATATACATAATTAAAATATTACTTTAGAAAAACAATTAAATACGTATCTGCAAAACGAATTAAAATTAAATAGAAAATATTGTCAATGTTTAGTTGCCATCTTGGTTTTTCGTATGTCAGAAACGTACAATGGAATTTGGAAATGAAAAATACTTTGTAATATTCCGTTATGGCAATAATTAGGATTATGAAATAATTTTGTTTATCTACGTGTCCGTTATTAAAATATTTAGGTTTAAGTGTGCATTGAATGGAGAAAAAACATCTTGCGTTTTTTGCTTCCTTGTCAATTGTTCAGTATGTTATCCTTTCATCTATAATTCTTAATTAAAAAAATATTTCATAATTGCTCTACTGCATTATGTATCATCTCGAGCTCTATTTTCGATGTATATATATATATGTAGGTGTGTAGTATGGTGACGCACACCATAAACAAACAAGTGACATCTATTAGGAGTTTATTTTGTTACTCTGTCTATGACCAATATTCAATTGTGAGTTTGGCAACACCAGCATTCCTTAAGTAGTCAATATTTATAATATAATAATATATTGTATACATAAGTACTTTAAGTAATAATTAAATAAACTTTCGATTAATTTTTTTTGTGGGATTTCAATTAACAGCAATACCATGCAACACCAATGCAGAAAAGTACCCAGGGAGCAATGCCCGCCCTGAAAAGTTGTTCACCCACTCTAGAATATTGAATACTGTCATTGAAGAATTTGTAAATAATGAGTAGTTTTTTTTTGTTAATTGTAGGCTGTGTAACTTGAGGTACATTGAAAGGATCTAAACATCCAGAATATGTAGGGGAAAAGGGTAGGTTGTGCCCTCCTTAAAACTTCCTCAGCCACCTTAAAAAAATCGACAGTGTTTAGTTCAGCTTGACGACTGTCTTTTTAAAAATCCCTACTAAGCCAATGGTGGCAGATTTTTACGAAACTTGTTATAATGGCGACCAATATTTACACGAGTGGAACAATAAACGACATGATTAATCGTTGTTTAACAGCCAGTGGTACTCTGTATTTTCTGTAGCTTGTTCATTATTAATTTCAAATGATGTCGCGTGGTCCCTTGCGGGTCCGCCAAATTACTAGCACAAAACAAAGCTTACTGCGCATTACATGGTTTTTTTTATTGTGAAAGAGTAAGAAACGAACATGCAAGCCACCTGATGTTAAGTGCATTGCAAGTGTCCTGCAGCCCATGGACAACCACGTCCAGTCACAAATAGAACAGATGTTCTATTTAAGGATGGACGTGGATGCGTTCCTACTCTTAAGAACTAAGATGACCTCCTCCACTAATGTGTATCCGGCAACCACACCTCCCCAACCGAAACACAATACATGAGGAACATGTTTCTTTACGGCGGCTTATGAGGGTGGTGGTGGTGCCGCCCCGGGCGAGCTCTAACGGCTCTACCACCTTTAAAATGGTACTTGAATACCTTTTAATATTCATATTAATTGTGTAATGAACCAGATTGTGTCTCAATATACACTTATTCTGAAATAAAGAATAAATAGCGGCATGGTGGAAGAACAACCAACGCCGTTATTATCCACCGTGACGCAGTTCTCTTGGTTAGGTTAGAGAGGTGCAAATGCTGGCTACACTTTTACAAGCGAGGCGACTATCTTAGTCTTCCGGAGTAGCAGCGTATCTATGTTCGAGCTCAAAAAGGATTTCAGTCGTGTTTGTGGTTGTACGTGGATGTTTAATGGTTTTGACTAGTTAACATCAGGTGATCTGCATACTCCTTTGCTACCCTTCTCACTTAAAAAAAAGAGACAAATAATACAAAAAAATATACTTTCAAATATTGATACATTCTGATTTTCGTTTTTGTTGCTGAATTATTTGTGTGATATGGTTTCAAGAAGTTTTATCTTATAGGTTCTTTCAAAGTAGAAATTCTTTTGTAAAATAGTAAAAATCTGCTCCAGGTGAGGCTCGAACTCACAACCCCGGCATATCTCACACGTACACTGCCTTATAAGTACCGTGCGCTAACCAATTGCGCCACTGGAGCTACGGGGATGGTTGCCAAATCTACCCTTAGACGTGTCGATGGACTTTGACTATACCTAATATTATCACAGCTATTTCAATTGAATACCTTACAAGTGTTATAAAGTAAATCTACGTACATTAAACAGATATTATATTATATTATGTATTCTAGCTACCTGTTATTTTTCATTAGGAAAACTTTCTTGCTTTACAAACACAAACACATTACATTGATATTATGTAGGTAATTTTAAATAACTTGTGATAAACTACATACATTTTGCATGACCTACTATTTGGGTATTCCCCGAATGCTACTCGATGGATTTCTTAAAAAAGCTGCAATATTAATTCGTGACAGCCAGTGATGCTGGCAATTTCGATAAGTTGGAAATGTCCAACGACAGTGAATATTTTATATATGGTGTTCCGACTGCATTATCGTTTAATTTAAAACCATATTAAAAGACTACGGTAATTCTCACCTTTATTAGATGGCACTAGCGATACGTTTATATATGTACGGTTTCTTGATAAGTACACTATTAGAATATAAATAAAACACCGAATTGAGGAAGAATAACTATAATGTCCAAAACCGATAATATAATGAACTGTGATGAATAAGGTGAGCTAGTGTGAGTACGCGGCGCCCTTGTTGGCTAATTGTTGCGAACTGAGGTAAAATATAATTATTGAATGAATTGCGCCGCGTGTGGCGTAGGGAAATGCTGACCCCAGCAAATGAACGGTTGCACCGTACCACATATATTTTAAAGTTAAATCACCCAAAAAAAATCCACAGCCGATCATTAATGCACGACGCACGATTACCTCTCAACATTACTTAATTTAGCCTACGTTATAACTGCTTCAGATTTCTGCTTTCTTTTTTATAAAACAAATGTAGCAAAAGAACGTGCAGGCCAAATTATAGTAAGTGGTCATTGCCGTCCATGGACATTTATAGCCCGCTCCATAAATGTGTCTCACTTGAAATTGATGCAGATGCGTTGCTACTCCTGAGGACTAAGATGGTCGCCTCGCTTCAAAGTATAGCCGGCAACCCCACCTCTCCAACCGAAATACAAGTACCTAATGCTTTACGGCTTATTATGAGGGCGGCGGTGCGCGGTTGTATCTCTCCGGTCGAACTATTATAGTTCTCCCACCTTCTAAAATGTCTGCCGAAATATTAAGAAGCTCCACACGAGAAATGGGTGCAGCGGGGGTTCCTTTACGGTCGAACCATATATGTTTTACCACCTTGTATAAAATCTTATAAGAGCTCGCCGCTACCATGAGATATAATAAAATAAATATGTATAAAAGTTATAGGTAACTATCTATGGATTGTATTAATATAAGGTCGTAGAAAAGGATGCAAGCGTTCCTTAGTCTGAACAGAATTAGCGAATTGTTTAGTACTAGTGACCCGTCCCGACTACGTACGAGTTCATTTAAGATATCACATTACAAATCTTTAAAATTCTCGGCTTTTCTCATCATAAATCTTTCTCTTGAATCACTCTATCTACTGATAATAACTGCATTTAGATCCGGTGCGTAGTTTGGAAAATCTAAGTACACAGACGACAGGAAAAATACAAAAATACGTTCACACAAACTTTCAAACCGTATTTTAACGTCAGCAATGCAAATTTCAAAACTCCCTTATTCTTATTCTTCCTTATTTAAGTTTAATTTAGCCGTGACCACGAACCATGCTGTAACTGAATAAACAAATTGTAACAAATAACTGAGTACCCGTTACGTGATAAAATGATTAAAATTAGTATAAAAAGAGTAACAATAAAACTTGATTTTCCACTTTTACCTACTTTTAAACATAACATGATGGTCCAGATATCATCCAGTTGTAGGAAAATAAGTGCCGTATGAATGAAATGTTATTTGCACAAAAATTAAAATGTTATTGCTGCATACTTCTAGTTGAATAAATCTGTCGTTTCTTAGATGAAAAAATGTATTCCTAGGTGAATGTACTCATCGATAAAAACAATGCTCCAGGTGAGGCTCGAACTCACAACCCCGGCATAACTCACACGTAAACTGTCTTATAAGTACCGTGCGCTAACCAATTGCGCCACTGGAGCTATGATGGTTGAAGTTAAAATTACTAGTGAGTTTCGCAACGTCAAATCGAGTCAAATGACATCCTTTTTCATGATAATCAAACGTCAAAGTCACCTCTTTTGATAAAATTTAAATTTAAAATAGATATTTATTTCTAAATATACCATTGTAATATAAAAACTGAAATTATATTATATAATTATAAATATGTTTCGTTAAATACCTTGGTTATAGTGTGAAGTTAAGTATTTTGTTTAGGATTTCACCATAGATGGTTGCCTCTTATTTGACAATAGGTCAATAGCATGGAAAAACCCGTATGAAGTTTGAAATTGCAGATAAACATAAAATGGAATGGAATGGAATGGAATGTGTGCAAACGTCAGTAACGTCATTAATGCCAGCGATCTAATGTTGTGATTCCGTTCCTTAAACAATGTCCCATTATTCAAAATAGTGTTTTGACCAAATTCCATGGAGTTACGAGTGCTCTAAATACGAATTTCTTGTCTAATGTGTTCACAAAATGAATTGGTTCGATACGTCGGGTCTTACGAGCTTAGCGAAGACTGCGTTAAAGGAGGCGCAGAAAACAATCGACAAGGCGTTGGACATTCAAGATGAGAGCGAGGAAGAGCAAGATAATGATACTGCTGCACCGCCAAAGTCCAAATCGTCCCTCGGGAACAGTGCTAGTACGTCCCAAAAAGACTCGAGTGACTTTTTCGCTTCGTGGGGTCTTACTGCCAGTGTCGAGAGCAATAAAGATCCAATTGAGGAGCAGCCGGTCGTAACCGAGAGCCCCTCTAAGTCGAGTACACAGAGCTTATGGGGTTCCTTTGCAGGCTCGTTTTTTGAGCAGCAAAAGTCTGAGGGTGAGGCTATAGTCCGACCACCGAAAGCTAAGTCCATGAATGTTATAGCAGACACGAAGTATGGTAGCCAAGATGATTTATTTTCGAAAAGTCAATTAGTCATGTCTGATGGTGCTGAGTGTTTGAATGTAAAAAATGAGGAAGATGTCAAAGCAGAGGAGAGGCGAAGTTCCTCCACGTCACACAAATTGTCGTTTATGTCTAGTAGACACAGCTCTGATTCTGTGGAAGTTTTATCACAAAGTATGAAAACGACACCTGATTCAGAAGTAGCTAGTGGACCATCGTTATCTCACAGTAGTAGTGTTGGTCTAAAACTAAATTCAGAATCGGTTGAAATTTTGCCTGACAGCCTTGTAAGCCCTAGCTCCATTGAATGTTTAGGTTTCGATAGTTATTCTAGTGATAAAAACAGTAGTCCATCATCCAATCTGTCTTTAGGTGATATTACTGACAAGAAATCTACACCTATTGGTGAAAGAACTGAAAAAGCTGAAACTGCAGACAGTGTCAGTTTGGTTGCAGATGATGATGAGGACACCATGTCATATAATTCCATTTCTGAATGCACAGCTCCCACAGTCCTTGATACAGATGATAAATCTATTAGTCCATTCCCTAAACCTGTTAGAGATATCCCAAAAAGAATTCCAGAGAAAGACTTATTGCACTTGGAACAAACATTAGTGCCTCAAAGGATGCAAATTAGTGAAAATTCCTCAAATGATGGCTCCTGGTCTGACCGAACTTTAAATGCTGATAATGATAGTGTTAGCTTAGACAATGCTGCAGAGGAGCAAAAGAAAGAGATTGAACAAGAAGATATGTTAATGGATAAGCTCAGTGATTCGTCATCATTCTATAATGTCAATGTTACAGGGGATTTGCTCAGGTCTGAGAGTTCTGCTTTTATTAATGTGGAGAAGCAGCATTGTAGTGGACCTGATAGCAGTGAGTCTTCACAGAAAGATGGAAGCATAAAGGAAAGAACGTCACCTGTGAGTTCTGATAGTAAAAGTGACTTAGTTAAAATAGGCTCGGACCGAACTTCTGGGCATACATCGGGTGATGAATTAGAAACTGCTACATCATCTGACATAGAAATCATTCCAAGTCCAAATGGTGACAATGGTAATGGATGTAGGAATAGTCCAGGGAAGTATGGTTTCAAGCATAGCAAGTTTGATGGGGCGACCTCACCTAATTTGGTCGACCTGGTTCTTGGAAAGTCATTAGCTACTAAAATTAGAGGACATACGAGGGAGCTGTCTGAAGCATCTATACAGAGTAATACTAGTGATGAGAGCCAGGGTTCTGAAAACGAGAGGCTGATGAGAAGGCTGTGTGAGATGGCGGAGATTTTAGATGCAAGAGAAAATAGACTGATGGAAGTTAGTAGGAATAATGCTGAGTTAGCAGAAAGTAATGCCAATTTGAAGACTCAGGTTGAGACTTTGATGGCCAAGCAAGAAGGCAGTGGTGATATGAGTACATTAGCAGAAGACTATACTCATAGAATGTCAGCCCTCGAGAAGAAGTTCCAACAAGCTATTAGGGAAAAGGTTTGTTTTCAATGTAATGAAGATAGAAAAAACTTTGGTTTCTATCACCCATTGACATCTGTAACTATCTCTACATATATATAGATAGTTTAAGTGGGTCATATATGCATTGCTACTCTGGATTGATTGAACACTATGATAAAATGGATCTGGCTTGCCACAATCTTCATACTAGCAAATGTTACCTTATAGAGGCATTGCTACACTGCCTGAATAATTAGTATATTTCATGCACTGTAAGTAAAAAGTACTGTCACCGGATCTTTTTTCCCATAGGATCAGTTACGGAAACAACTAGACACTATAAAAGCAGAATCGGCAAGAAAAAACTCCACAGAAATGGAGACAAGTTTGAAAGAGAAGGATGAGATCATAGCACAGCTACAAGAAGAGGGGGAGAAGTTGGCTCGACAGGAGCTGCAGCATACTACCATCATCAAGAGGCTCAGAGCCAAGGACAAGGACAATGAACAAGTCATCAAGGGATTAAGGTATGGCTGAAACTCTTTACATTTCCATTTGTTTTTTTTTGTTAGAAGAGTAGCATGCAAACCACCTGATGTTAAGTAGTCACAACCCATAGACATCCAGGAACAACCACAGACATGACCTGACATGAAATCCTATCTGATCTTGAACATAGATATGTTGCTACTCCTCAGGACTAAGATGGTGGCCTCACTTCAAAGTGCAGCCGGCAACTGCACCTTTCTAACCGAAACATAAGTAACTCTTTACGGCGGATTATGAGGACGGTGGTGATACCATCTCGGTCGAACTATAGCTCTATCGAAATATAGCTAGCTAAATATGTTACCTTTATGTGTTAAGAGTAGCAAATTGATGTGTTAGCCATGTGAAGTTAAGTGGTTGTTGAAGCTCATGGATATCCATATGCAACATAGACTTCTACCAAGTCCTGTCTTAGGTCATACATAGATGCATCTTAACTCC
>DWON01006552.1:0-13762 GCA_018251015.1 Phocides pigmalion okeechobee
CATCCTTTTTTACCAGCCCGAACGTTCACCTAGCGCTCGGTCCCCCCCCCCCCCACTCACCAGCACCAGCGTGCGCTTGTTCCCGTCGCTGCGCACGGCCAGCTCGCCCTCGAGGCGCAGCGCGTGGTGCGCCAGGTCCAGCCGCCGCAGCTCCTCCCACTCGCCGCCCATGGAGCTGGGCACGCGCACCTCCAGCTTGCTCTGGATCGTCCGCAGCCTGACACAACATACAACACACTGTAATCTACGCCAGTACTCCATGCGAATCGACACAACATCCTGAGGTCTACTCCAAGCTCACCACCAGTCATAACATAGTAACAGATACACAAACATAACAAAATGTATCAAAGTCTTTATATTGAAGCACATTCTTGTGTACAAACATCGTATAGGATTTTTTTTATTATTAGACAGGAAACACTTGTTTTTATTTGAGAAGACTTAAAACATGCATTTCTATAGTACAGCTGAAAACATGTGGCGACTTTCCGCTACTCAACAAGAGATGGCGCCACACATATACTGAATCATGCTATTGAAGTTCTCTAAATATCTTGCATAAATCCGAAATGAGACTTAAGGCACGGCAGCTCCCCAGACAACAAGAACTCGCCTGGAGGGAAATCTCCCTTGGCCGAAAACATTCAATTTCTAATACAGCAGACGGCAACCTCACTTGTCCTATAGAAAAATAAGTGTTGCTTCGTAGCGGATTAGAAGCGGAACGATATTACCTTGCCGGTTTAACTGTAGTGGTAACACACACTAACAAAAATGAAAAAAAATCTGTTTAAGATACTCTAAAAATTCATACATAACATACAGATACAGTTTTTTCGCCTATCCGCGGGTGGATAACTAAAGATATGTATTTCATAGATGGAGTAGCAACCTGTGCTCGTTCTCAGCTGTCCGGATCGCGGTGTCCACACTGTGCAGGACCTCCTTAGCGGTCGCGTACGCCCTCCGCAGTTGGGCCACGTCCTCCACGCCGTCCGGCTGGCAGTCCGCTCCCGCGCCCGCGCCCGCGCCCGCTCCCTCCTCACACACGGTCTTCAAGATCCCCTCGAGGAGCAACTGGTATTTCGTTAACCTGTAACATGGTAACATGAACAAACGTAAATTTACATCAGTAACAGTCTAGTGGGAAGATATTGCTGACTCAATAAAGTACTAAAGCAGACATTCGGCTAATGCTTTATCGCAATCTTTCTCGTCAAAGACACCTTCGAGAATAATCTAAAACCCAATCGCTTCTCTCTTCTCCCACTCCTCCCTCTTCTCCCATCTCACTTGGCCTCTGCCATGCGAATGCCTACCCATACACAGGTATAGACATCCACATAACGGGTCATTATTAATCAGTATTATCGTAATTGCGTTTGAGAATGATCTCAATCTCAAGCAAACCTGACTTCCATCGCTTCTACCTGTTCTCATCTAGCCTTTGTCACACGGAACCTGATTATTATCCTCATTGCAAGCGCTTTCAAGAAAATCTCGCTTCCTCTCCTCCTTCCCTTTCTTCACTGCTCCCATTCTCCGACTACATTCATTTCTTCTTCTACCATACTCTTCCCTTTCGTCTGTCCCTTTGTCACCAAGTACCCACCTCTGCCACACACAGGCCAGCAGGTCGCGCAGCTGCAGCCGGCCGCACAGCGGCAGCTGCTCGCGGCCCGCCAGGAACTGATGCAGCTCCTTGTTCTTCCGCCGGCGCTCCCTCAGCGCGTCGAGCGCCATGCGCTGCCCGCGGCAGAAGCGCGACAGGCACGACGCGTAGCCCGCCTCGCCCAGCTGTGGGCGACAGAACGGTATGGTATAAGTAGCGGTTGACACAGACGGAGAATTATAGTTTAGTCGGGGAGATACCACTGCCGCCCTCATAATCCGGCGTAAAGCATTACTTGTGTTTCGGTTGGAGAGGTGCGGTTGCCAGCTACACTTAGAAGCGAGGCGACCATCTTAGTCTTCAGGAGTAGCAACGTATCTACGTACGAGTTTAGATAGGATTTCGGTTGTATTTGTGGTTGTGCGTGGATTTCTATGGGCTGCGACCACTTAACATCAGGTGGTTTGCATGCCCGTTTGCCACTCTTCTCATATAAAAAAGAGATTGCATAATTTACGCCATTTTTGTCATGAAAACTGAAATGCATAATTTACGCCATTTTCGTCATGAAAACTGAAAGGCCAAAACTCACAGTGTTCAACATGGCATCAGCGACCGGTCGTATCTGGACTATGTGGTTGGGCGCTTCAGTCCTCACGGTCCGCAGCTCCGCGTACAGCTTGGCGTGGCGCTCGCGCACGCCGGGCAGGTTGGGGAACAACGCCCGCAGCTCCTCTGCCGGCAGCAGCGACGGCTGGCTCTCCAGGGGATGGAGGAACACGCTGCCGAGGACCTTCAGCCAGCGGACGTGCGAGCCCTCCGATACTATTAGCTCTAGAAGTAAAATGACACAAGTTTTTGCTTCATTGCAGTGGATGCAAATGGATTGGAGTGACTACTTAACATCGTGCGACCTGAATGCTCGTTTGCTATTCTTCTAACCCCTCCACCCTTTCATCCTCTTTCCCCTCTTGCTATTAAAATGTAACACACTTATTTGAAGCACCTAGTAAATGTTGTTCTTATTTTTTATCCTATATTTATTTTTTATTTCATACTATTTATAATATTAAAGTACTGGTTACTGTGGACATAATTAACTACCATTTTATGAAGTCACATGACGTCATTTATTTTTCTTAATGCGCGTATTACAGATGTTACTATGGAAATAGTTAATCGCCATTTTGCGACAGCCGCTATATTTTACATAAAATGGCGGCATTTAGGTAAGCGTACATTGTCACATTAAAACCAAACGTGTGTATGTCAAATTTCAGCTCAAATTCAAGTGGTGAAATATATCTTACAATATTTGATTACTGACATCACGACAGGTGAAAGAAAACAGAAGTTTGTAAAAAGATAGGATATTAGCCCTATTTTACTCCTTATCCATGAGCCATACATCGAGAGAGCTGTTCGTGAGTTTGCGAAGATGACGTACCATGTATGACCTCCTGTCGTTTCCGTATCCTCGCGGACAGTAGCAGGGAGTCGAGGACTTGAGGCGGCAGGCTGTCCGCCCACTGAGCGGCAAGCGGTTCCTCCTCCTCCGACCAGTCAGATTGGGAAGCTGGAAACGTATGAGAATATTTTTATAGAAAAACTTCTTAGGCGATTCCATGTTGAGTGTAAAATTACAAAGACGCGTCACGTTTAAGTACATTTTTGTACACAATTCTTTATTTTTGAGAAGTTTAACTGCTATTACTTGTACTGTATTTAAAGCTGGATAAACAAATTCAAATTCAAATTCAACTATTTTATTTTATTATAAGGTATTTACATACACTGAATGAATGTCATGGGTACAATCTAAAATCAGTACATCGGCTTTGAGCATCCTGTTGGCTAAGGTTGACCGGGAGAAAAATGCCGGAGATAAAATAAAGATTATGTATTCGACATTCCCGTCAAGTTTAACGTAATGATGCTGCATCCTCACCTTGCTGTTCAGCGGCAACGGTGTTGCTCTCGTTGCTCCTAGACGACAAGCTGGAGCTGCTCGAGCTGCCGGAGGGAGCGGTCGCCGCACCTGGCTCCAGGTCACTGTTGGGACACAAAGAACAATTTGTTAATAAAATAAAATATATGAAATCAATCTTTAATGTCATCATTTGTATAGTTGACAGCAGTCGTAAGCCTTACGGACGGTTACAAAAAATCTTTGGCAAAGGGAGATATCCCTCCAGGTCAGTTTTTGTCGCCTGGGAAGCGGCCGTGCTCCGATAGTCTAATTTGTATTTATGCAAGATACTTTAGAGATTAGAGATTATTCAGGATATCTGTGACGCCATCTCTTTTTCGAGTAGCGGAAGGTCGCCACAGATCTCACACGGGTAGACCATTTAACCACACCTTCCTACAACACTCCGCATCGTTGTACCGTGTTTATGTCGAGTTTGCTCTAGGTTTCCCTCCGTGGTGGGATGACCAGAGTATCAAGAGTACTTCAGACTTTCTAGGGTTATAAGAAAGAAAGCGGTCGCCCATCTGTTGCCGTGACTCTGGTGGCCTCCAGCTCAAAGGACTACGGGCCTCGGGTAAATTCAAATTCAAATATTTTATTCCATTATAAGGTATTTACATGCACTCAGTGAACGTCAAGGTTACAGTGTAGAATCTGCTTTGAGCGCCCTGTTGGCTAAGGTTAACCGAGAGACAAAAGGCGGTGGAAAAACTCTTGGCAGTCTTCCTGACTATCCTTCTTATCCGGGGAATTCTTCAGGGATCTACATCTCTCTGAAGCATTTTACGTGTCACATAGAAATGATTGACGAAATTCGCACCAGCCTCGTGGGCTATAAGTAAAAGTAATTAACCCGGTAGCTAACCCGGAAAATGACAATGAAAGTCCATTAGATACCGTTACGAAATACGCCAAAACAAATCGACCTTACTATTTGGTTAATTGTTGAGACATTTCAAATTGTAATTTGCAACGTGGAATCTGTGCTTTCGACCGGGCAGGAACCGCTTTACGGACAATTACAAGGACGGTAATGGTACCTCCCCGGTCGGGCTATAGTTCTGTCACGTAACCTTGTTTGTTGTCAATGAATTTATGCTGCCTGTATGTTTTGTGTTTTTCTTTATCTAATTACAGGGGGTCTGTCACGCAGTAATTGTGTCGCCTACGTAGAGGCTACAAACTATATATTTAACATTTCGCTTCTTTGCTTCAATAACGTGACAAGTTTGAAAACTCAAGTTTTTAATTTATTTCATAATTGAAATCTCCGTGTTTGATTTGAGATAGCTAAGGTGTTAAATTTTTGTACGTAATCTAAAATAAACGTAAAAAAATACACAATTAAGTAAAATAATTTTTTGTAAGTAAAAAATGCTCTACTGTAAAATTGTGTTTTTTAAGATAACACGTTATTGAAGCAAAGAAGCGATTTGTATAAATAGATGTTTGTCTACTGAGTGTCCCGCAAAACTATCGCGCTTAAGAAGTTAACTCTAGGTGTGTCGCGATAATGACGGACGTAGGACACTCGGACATTCAGACGGAGATGACATACGTATTTAAAACGAAATTTGTCTTGTTATTTCAGCAGTTTCAATATGTAGAACAACTAAAATTAACACAACTATAATCTGTACACAATACAAGTTATATGTAATAATAGCGATTGAATCAAAGATAGAGCGCGGCAAAGGAAACGGCAGTCCAAACATTGTAGGGAAGTTGTAAACTGGCTAATTCCATACCAATTTGTTTACGGCGGCGTAAGGCCGTTACGCGTCACGTTTTATAAAGTACTGTTTTTTTTCCAAAATGCCTTTATATTGACACGTAAAGAGAATTCATTATACTTTATCGTAAGCATTTTTATTAATATAAGAAGAGTAGCAAGCGAGATTGTTTAAATAAGGCTTTATATATGATCGGGTCAGTATTGTGGGATGCGGCCCTAAGCTGGAGGTTATTTGAATACACGCCGACAAATTACTGAAATATTGTATTTTTTAGCATCTGCGTATCATCTACGAATACACAGACGTAATTTCTGCCCCCAGTCTTGTAGCGTCAACGTTAAAACAGCACTTTTGTTCGCCCGTGATCCATACAAATGTGTCGCTACAACACAGTTGTGTAGGAGCCGCAAGCGTCGCGCCCAGAATTATATTAGATAGTGTTAACATGTAATATTATATGTAAATAAATTCACTATCAATCGGGTACTCACGATTTACTATATTTGATTTTTGATTGCCGATATTTCGAACCACTTTCATCGGTCGTGGTCACGGCTAAACAGTCTGATAGATCACAAGAACTGCGTGCAAAATTTGTACATTAATTCACCAGTAATTTTCGCGTTAAGGACAATTTTAAAGGTGGGAGAACTGTAGTTCGGCCGGGGAGATACCACCGCCGCCCTCATAATCCGCCGTAAAGCATTACTTGTATTTCGGTTGGAGAGATGCGGTTGTTAGTACACTGAAGCGAAGCGACCATCTTAGTCCTCAGGAGTAGCAACGTATCTACGTTCGATTTCAGATAGGATTTCGGTGGTGTTTGTGGTTGTACGTGGATTTCTATGAGATGCGACTACTTAACATCAGGTGGTTTGCATGTTCGTTTGCTACTCTTCTGACATAAAAAACAATGAAATAAATACAGACAACGTTTCACATGTAAATAATGGTAGGGATTTTCCGTAGGTTTTATAAATTGAAGCTTCTTCTTAAGCTTAGGTGATACGCGAAGGCAGCCATCTAAATTTCAATTACGTTAGCCCTTACCTTTCCCTGCGTAGGGCTTAAATTCGAATATATTACGTGCGCGTCTCTCGAGGAATAGTCCGCGTGACGGCAACAGATTTTCGTCACTACTTCCCTTTCACACAATCCCTACTAATACTATAAATGTAAATGTACTTCACGCCAAAACTACTCAACCGATTATCATGAAACTTTGTACACATATTCTTAGAGGTATCAAAAAGGACATAGGATACTTTGTACTAAAAAATATATTTTATTAGTTATTACTCGCTGCAATGATCCTTGATATTTATTTAAAGGCCTCAACGCGAGCGAAGTCGCGGGTAAAATCTAGTCTCTGATAATGATTCAGATGTGTACCGTGAAAAATCGTAAAAATAAGGTACGGTTCCGTGGACGTATTAAACAGCGATAGTAACAAGCACGTAAAAAAATTGATACCGATGCCACCGCGGCTAATTGCAACCACGGAAACGTAGATTATTTCTATCTTTTTGTGTTGGAAAAGTAACAAACGATCTTGAGGTCATCTGGTGTAAAAAGGCAGTCCATGGGCATCAACATCTAACCTCAAACAGAACTAAAGTCCTGCCTGACGTTGTGCATAGATACGTTGCTACTCTCGAGGACCAAGCAAACGTGCAGGCCATCTGATGAACAGGATTTCATTGCAACCCTTGGACATCTAAGTCCAACCTCAACGGTTACGGTTCCTATTCCTGAAGACTAAAATTATCGCTTTGCTTGTAACTGTAGCCGGCAACGGCTGACATTCACTAGGCGTCATTATAAACCTTTCTGAAGCATTTCATGAGTAATTGGATGATTAGAAATGATTGGCAAAATTTGTATCTAGCTCGGAGACTAAAATATAATTATGACTAAGCGATACGATATTAATTTTAATCTAAATCAAAAAAATTGTTTATCATTTCTATTGATACATGTTACTATGTACCAGGTACTCACCATTAACGCTGTTTTAACTGCCGATATTTTGAACCAGTTGCATGGCGGCTCGTGGTCACGGCTAAACTGCGGTTGTTCGAATTATAATGTATTTATATTATATTAATTTTTTTTGTTTCATTTTTCGCTTTTTAATTATTTTCGTATAGTTCAGAAATATTAATTTAAATAATATTAACAGCATGCCGACATTAATAAATGCACTATTCATTTTGTCAATATTATATAATCGATTTTAAACTATATCATCGCAGAATTTACACGGCGTGTTTCGCCGTGACCACGAGCCGTGCAACTGATTCGAAATATCGGCAATTAAAAATCTAAATCGTGAGTACCCGTTATGTATTTTATTCACAAACAAAAGGAGCGGTTTATCACCACTTACACTAATTGTCCGAAAAAGAAAAGGAGAAAGAACAAAAAACATTAAACATTTTATAGATTAAACAAAAAAAGAAACAGCAATAACACATCACACAGAGTACCCTCCGAAAAGCTGAGACATTTTGTCTGAATTTTTTACATAAAATGAAAAGAAAATATATCATATATTATCTATATTTAAATAGATAATCGTGTTTCGAAGCAAAACATTTCAAATAACGCATTTCTATTCACTTTACAGCCGCAGATTCGGGATAGCATTTAATAGCGTACAGTAAATATTAATTACAATCGTAGCTAGCTGAAACAGTTCTCGTGTATGCCCGTTGTGCTTACGTATAAAATTTTAATATTTCCTGTCGTGTTCAAGAACGCATTCGACACGTTTGCTATTCGATTTCAGGTCTAACGCGTGTTTTATTACGTACGTACATTTTGTTTACTTTGTTGTCTGTTATATTGCTGTGCCCCGCGGTTAATGTTGCCATCTAAATTACGAAAGGCTAACTTGACAATGTATGAGGCGATCTAAGCGATGTATGAGGCCGAATGAGACGCTGTATGAGGCTGAACTTGGCGGTGTATGAGGCCGAACGAGGCACCGCACGAGGCTTAACTTGAGGGTGTATGAGGCGAACTTGGCGATAAATGAGGTCGAACGAGGCGCTGTATGAGGCCGAAATGTTGTACTTATGTCATTTCGATGTATGAAGTTATATTAATGCAAAATTTTATCGACGTCTACTTAGTAGTTTTTGTGTGAGAGATTAACAGGTATCTGTTGTTCCTCAGATACTTTCGCGCTCATAATATTGCTATAGTTATAATCATTAAAATTATTTGTCGTTTCTGGGTAAGCATTTGATACAATAAAATCACGTTATATAACAGCGGTGGTAGAATCGTACCTTGTAAGAGACAAAGCGTTATTAAATTGTAGGTCATATTGCAATGCGTTCCAATTATTATTAATCATATTAACCCCAAAGGAGTGTTTTCCTCGACTGAAACTAATGGATTCTTGGTAATTTTCATGGCCACGGTGGATTCCACTTGGCTAATGGATGAATGCCAAGTCAGGTAAAGGGAACCATACCAGATGTTGCTATTTTAGAATCTATTCGCATAATATGGTAATCGTTTGTGTTAGAAACATCAGCGCACTGATAAACTAACATGTTTACCGGCGATATATTTTCGATCTAATGCAACTAGACGTAAGATCTGTTAAGAACGTAAGTGAAATCTGCAATTGAAAAATAGTTTGATTATAATACAAATATCATTAGATGACGTTAATTTATTACCGATTATTTTTTATTAATTACAGGTTACATTTTATGTTCTTGCAACACTAATTTTAATACCATTTTAATTATCTATACCACTTTAGTTATTTCAATTAGGTTTATCTCATATACATTCGATACTTTTACATTTACAATATATATTGTTTTGACTATGTAATGACTCCAATTCACTATACATACATAAAATTATTAAAAACGGATTTTTTTATGTGACAAGAGTAGCAAACGAGCATGTAAACCATTTGATGGTAAGTAATCGCAGCCCATACACATCCATATACAATCATAAACATGACTGAAATCCTATCTGATCTCGAACATAGATACGTTGCTACTCCTGAGGACTATGGTCATCTCGCTTCAAAGTAAAGCCGGCAACCGCACCTCTGCAACCGAAGCACAAGTAATGTTTTACGGCGGATTATGAGGGCGGTAAATATTACAAATTATTCCTAGCACTGTATTAAGAAATTAAGATATGTCTAGTGACATATCTTAACTTCTTAACTACAGTTATCTTAAAATGAAAAAGTTACTCTAGCAGCAGCTGAAGACGTAAAGTTTATATTTGACAAATGAGATCACAACCATCTTCAGATTCGGACAGATTGTGTACGAGAAGAATCTCATTTTCAGTTCTCATGTCAACAATAGTAAAAAGAGAATTGATAAACAAGACGTCTGTCCGTCTGTATTTGTGTCGGCATAGCCCGTTACTATCGTCCACGAATTCGGCCAGACGTTCAACGTTACGTTATCGACAGCTGCATAGCGTAACGCAACAGGCAATTACGATAATATTTTACGTATTATCTGCGGTTTTTTCTAGTTCCCGACATGTCCGAATGGGTTTGAAATATGGATAGATATGAAAAAGTGGAGCTGGAAAGAATTATCAGCAAAACTGTTGAATACATTTTTGACGCCTACAACAATTATATCGATAACGAAAAACAATGAAGCATTTACAGGATTTTCTGAACTTCAATACATTTTCGAAACGTTACAAATTTTAAAGCATCTTTTAAGTAGTCTGACTATTTAACAGATAGTATGTAGATACTACTAGATAGTCAGTTTACTAGAACAGATTCATTCACAATAATCGTAAAACACCTCTTGGGTTACCGTTGTAGAAATTCGGTTGTCGACTACATTTGGAGCTAAGGCCGCCATGCCATCTTTCAAGAGTGGCAACACATTTACGTATGATAGTATTTGTCGTGAAGCAATTGGTTACCGGGTACACTTGGAAGCGAGACGAGCTTCTCAGTCTTCAGGAATGGCAACGCTCGGATATGACTTCAGTTCTGTTTAAGGGTTGCAGCGACCACTCAACATCCTCTACTCTTCTAATATAGAAAAATTGATTTACTGTTAACAGTCTAGTGATTTTTGTAATTCGAGAATAGCAACAAACATCGCTCAATAGTCGAACCTACCAAGAACAAATCATTAGCTAATACAAAATTCGCATAAATAGACGAAAACTCTATCGTAACATCATCTAAACGAATACGCAACGAACTAAAGGTTTCGAAAATTATTCATTCGTTTGAAAGATTTTTACGATTGAATTTTGTTTTTTTAAGACGGTAATAAATTTGGATCAGAGGTACTAAAACGATTGCATTAAGTCTAGAAAAAACGCGTATGACGGTATGCTCCACTGAGAATTAAAAGCGATAAATTGTCGCAGCAATAAATTTGATGAAACAGATTGACGATATCCATTATTTTTGTAACTTCTGTAATTAATATTATGAACTATATATAACCTATCTAGTACATATATCATACTCAAGGTATAAAGCTTCGATGTCGATATAAAATCTATCACAGACTCTATTTTGGGGTTTTGAAAACTACGGTTAGTACACTAATCTAGTACTTAATCTAGCACGAATTGATAAGAGGAATATGTATTCGTTTAAAGGCAACGCAAGAAAGTACTTAATGGAAATAGCTAATCCTTCCTCAATCTCATGCTAATGAAAATCTGTTTTTTTTACGTGAGAAGAGTAGCAAACGATCATGCAAACCACCTGATGGTAAGTAGTCTCAGCCCATAGACATCTACGTACAACCACAAACACGACCGAAATCCTATCTGAGCTCGTACGTTACCTCGGGAGCCGTATTCCCCTGCCTAAAGAGGCTGGGATGCTCCCCTGATGACAATTCTCGGTCGTAAAAGTAAGTTATCTACTTAAGTAACGTTCTCCTTGAGTAAGTGTGAAGTTGGTAATACTGTTCTGTTTTACAGTGACCTATTGACGAGCAATTATATGGAATGGTTGAATTGATTAGACTCTGCTCTTATTAATGCTAAAGTTAGTTTTATTAAAAAAAAACATTTGAAAGGTGGGAGAACTATAGTTCGACCGGAGAAGTACAACCGTCGCACTCATAATCCGCCGTAAAGCATTACTTGCGTTTCGGTGGGAGAGATGCGGCTGTCAGCTACATAGCTACAATTTGAAGCGAGGCGACCATCTTAGTCCTCTGGCATAGCAACGCATCTATGTTCGAGCTCAGATAGAATTTCGGTCGTGTTTGTGGTTGTACGTGGATCTCTATGGGCTGCGACTACTTAACATCAGATGGTTTGCATGCTTGTTTGTCACGACGCCTATTCTTTATAGAATAATTTACAGAGGGCCACGGAGAGCAGTAACCTTTTACTACCAGCTGGAGTACATGATCGTTTACTACTATCAATTTACAAAAAAATACTCGTGATAGATTTGGGTAAACACGTCATCACAGTCTTTTGGTTTACGAGTGATTTCATTGCACTGAACAGATTTTTGCAAGCATGACTAAACGTTTTAATTTTACGCAACAAAGACTCGAGACGAGACGAGATACGAAAATAATTTACTCTTATTTCAGGATCTACATTAAAAAATACAAATTGTAAATCACAACAACATAATCAGAATACCGGAAATCATGTTATTCTGACGATGTTCTGTTCTTTTGATGTTGGTTATTTTTTAATCAATTTTGTTTAGTTTCTGATTGTTTTGTTGCGGTTGTGATGGTTGAAGTCAAAACTATTGAACTCAAAATAAAATCTGAGTAAGTACCTTTAAAATACTCTCACGACATCAGGAGCATTAGTTATCGTTCATATTTCCTAAATAGGAGTAGAATATATCGCTAGAATTAATACTTAATAGTGTAAATTGAATACTTCTCTCATCCAACCATTCTTAGTTTCTGCCACCATTCAATGGTTCAAACTTATCTTCTACGCGCATCTTTTTAAAACAAAGAACTTCCTACAATTGACAAATCTATCAACGCATTAGAGTTAATATTAATCTTTTCACTATCATTCAGCCAAAAAATTAAATTAATCTTTTGATCGAAGCCAAACCACATACTGTTAAATTCGCAATGTGTCCAGTTCACAGAAAATTAAATTCTCAAAATTTTCAATTCTTAGGATGTCCAATTTGATATACATTTTTTTTTACTTTTCACGAAAATTTACCACTGAATATCTTGCAAGTTACCCTATATGCGCCTAAACCATCGACATACATATTGAAATCCATTCGATTTTAAACCGTTTCTAATCTAACGCCGATTCGAATACCTGCCTCAACTTAAAGAGATCCGGCAACAGACTTAGCCGGTTTGGTTTTTTTAAATATATCATTGACATCAACTACCTCTCGGACATCGTCCGCCTCGCCAGCATCCCGACGGTCGGCGGCTGGCGTCCAGCGGGCAGGGAGATGTTCCTAGAGACCCTGGGGGGCGCCGGCGTCGCCATGATCGCTTCACACTTCACTCACGTCGATTAAACACACTTTGGATACCGTCACACTTGTTTGTAACACTTTTCACATAGTTCACTTGGTTTTTTAACACTGAACTTGTTATTTGTTGTACGATTTCATTTTATTCAACGTAATAGATATGGCATGGTGACAACTGGATAAATTAAAATTTATTTCTATCTCTACGTCTATACCGTAGGCAGTATATAGGCTTCTATCAGGACTATTGGCAGGTGAAGTATGCATTGGCAGTGGTCAAGTATTGCTGAGGGACAAGAGTAAACTCTGTAGCAAAACTATTTATGATTAAATGTAAAATTACTGATTGCAGTGATGTTTTGTAGTCATGGTCCAGAATTCATGACATTGATTAACAATAGGATAATAGTCAAAAATTCATAGATTCAAAAATTTTGACAGCAATTTATTTTATGATACGTAGCTCTACCACGCTAATCTAAAACAGTATACAGTTCAGAAATCTCTTTAGTTTTTATAAGTTACTGTATTGGATAGACACGATAGGTATAAGCACGATATACCTAGAGCCTTAGAGACCTAAGGTTTTCTCTAGTACAACAGATTAATGTAATAGGGCAATACGTTTTTCAGCTAGCCTATTAACCATCTGAAGTGATACGACCACTGTCTATTGATTACAACTGGAATCGACTACAATTACAAATAGAACCTACTGTTTTGTGACTTCCAAAGGACGAATTCACCGTGAAATGAGTAACTAGTGATCACCCATCCAACTTTAGACCGTTCCTGATATTCCCTAAAGGACAAACCCAATTCCCACACAAGCTTGGGCCCAGCAAACACAAGGCTGAAAATTGGTCATTAGTTTTAGTAATATAAAACATTCAATTACTTTAATTTTCACGATTATCAGCAATGGCCAAAGCCAATCCCAACTAATCACTTTTTAGAATTTTTAGGTT
>DWON01006553.1:0-13762 GCA_018251015.1 Phocides pigmalion okeechobee
CGAAAAGTTTAAAAATTGTCTTTTTTATGTGAGGAGCAAACGAGCATGCAAACCACCTGATGTTAAATAGTCGCAGCCCATAGAAATCCACGCACAACCACAAACAGGATCGAAATCCTATCTGAGCTCGAACGTACATACGTTGCTACTTCTGAGGAGAAAGATGGTCGCCTCGCTTCAAAGTGTAGCCGGCAACCGCACCTCTCCAACTGAAACACAAGGCTTTAAGGTGAATTATGAAGGCGGCGGTGGTACCTCCCGGTCGAACTTTAGTTCTCCCACCTTTTCGTCTCCTGTAAACTTCAGTTTCTTAAAATATATGTAATCGCAAATGGGCGATATCAGGAAATCAAAATGGTAATATTTTTATTTAAAATACGTTCTTTAAACACTTCATCGATAATAAACTACCACCCATTCGTAAGTGTTTTTCATTTTGGATAAGCTAAAGAAACTACACATACATATTTTCTGTCTATAATGATGTCACTTACAAATTACTCAATCCTGACTGCCACGGTCATATATATATATATATATTATATCGAGTCATCGTTGCGGGAGGTCGCACTAAACTGGAGCTGATTTCCCTACTAGCAAGTGTACGTGGAGCTATTTCAGACCATATATATAGACATATGTATATAGACATTGTAATCTGAATATGATATATGTATACTTTGTATTTTTTGTCTGTCTGTAACTTTGTACTAGTAAAACGTGTATAGTTAAGTGTTACGTTGCTAGCCGCTTTTTATTATTAATTTCTTCCCCATTTTTATTATTTTTATTTTGTGTCGTCACCCTTTTTGTTTTAACCCTTATTTTTTTTAATTTGCGTTATCTGGTGTCCTCTTAGGTGTTAACTATCAGGATATCGGTTTCAATGGCGCAGGGCTGAGTGGGGGTACCGTGAGCGGAGTGACGGGGGTAGGGAATATCGGCGGGGGTGCCGCAGACCAGCTCCAGGGTCTCCTGGCCCCGGTGTCTGTGCAGAACTTGGCAGCACTAGCTGCTATGACGCAACCTGTTGTCACCCAGGCCGCCCCCATTGCACCTGCGGCGGCTCCCCAACCAGCCGCTCCACAATTATGTAAGTGTTCACTTGTTTCTAACTTTGTTTTAGACTAAAATTAGTTAATCGTTTAAATTCATATGTGTATAGGTTTCTGTACCCTCAATACGAGTTTATATACTATTTTATAAACGGCAAATTGTTAGAATGATTTGACAATATATTCATGGCATATATTTTGTCTTCCTTACACATTAACTAAAAAGTAAGACAAATATAGACCGCCATTTTGTGATATTTGTCATTACTTGACATTACTTAATTGGAGTTACCTACTCTCGTATTTTAGCTCCTAAATTTATTGCAATTTAATTGAAAAACTACGTTTTGTACACAACATATATTTTTGCAGTAAAACTCATATTAAGGGTATGGGGATGTGGACCAAATCTCGAATACCTTTATCAAAAGTATTAATTAATTTCAAAGTCGACCATATTCGTTAATGAGATACTCATGAGTCTTGGATTTCATGATCGTTTTTTTTGTATCCTATAGAATATTGTCTTTGATCACAAATGGGAGACATGATTATTACTTTATTTTTTAATAAGGTCAAGATAATTTTTCACTTAAAAATAGGTGAAAACTCTTGTTGAATCTGAAAATATTCAGGCCGACACAAGTATCCGGGTGCCAACCGTAATTGACGTTTTTTGCGCCCCACCGCCGTCCCTTTCCCAAATTTAACCTCCGCAAGACAATTAAGGCTCTATAAATTTCGTCCTAATTGCTTTACCTGTCCAAATCTCTAATTGGAATGTGACCACATCGTCTATACGGCAGACACGAAGGCACCATAACAATCTTTTTAGCCCACAAGAGTGTTTTCAGAAAAAAATGGCTAATTACCATTTCGTGTTACGTAACCACTGCAGTTCGTAAACATTTGTACGTGGTGTCAGATTTAAAATTGTTATTTTCTAAAACTGTTATTTTCTGTTCATGGAATATAGAAAATATTTAGAAGACGCACAATACGAAATACCATAGCCTACTGAAAGTCCGATGCCAGCTAATCGAATGTTATCAAATTATAAATTTACAACCATTCTGCATATGATTTTATTTCTTACAAATATAATGCAGATTAAAAACAGCAAAATTGTGACAGAAAACATATGTCAACATTTTATACGCAGAACAATATTTATCTCAATCACAGTAAATAGTTATATTAAAATGAAAAAAATTGAAAATGGCTATTTCACATTTAATATTAATATTCACAATAAACATTATCTCTGTTTACAATGATTGAGTTATATGTGTTTTACGTATGTAATTTTAACAAACATGTTTTAAGTGCATCATTATTCATTTAATGTGGCTTCTAAATATTTTCATATTCTAATTCTATATCTCATGTTGGTCACCGATCCGTTAAGCACTCCAATGATGGACAGAACACGTCATGTTACGCCGTAAACATACCGTACAATGGCTGTACCGTACAAGGTTATCTGCAACAAAACAGTCACGACGTTAGGACTGAGCCCAATTAACCAGTGACCAAAACCCATTTTAAAGGTGGGAAAACTATAGTTCGACCGGGCAGGTACCACTGCCGCCCTCATAATCAGCCGTAAAGCATAACTTGTGTGGTTGGAGAGGTGCGGTTGCCGGCTACACTTTGAAACGAGGCGATCTTAGTCCTCAGGAGTAGCAACGTGTCTCCGTTCGCGCTCAAATAGGATTTCGGTCGTGTTTGTGGTTGTACGTGGATGTCCATGGGCTGCGACTACTTAACATCAGGTGTTGCATGCTCATTTGCTACTCTTCTCACACAAAAAAATGTCCAACTATTTCGGGCCATGGGTTGCAAGTTATAAAATATTTTTGTCCACCAACTTTCCTATTTCAGGTTGGACATTTTTACGTTATTGAGAGACTTAAAACCGTTAATTAACGATGAAACTTTTTCACACTTCAGGTCTTCTCGGGAAGACTAACATCACAGGTAAAGAAAGTCGAAAGTGTGTGTTTTGGAATGACTATTCTTTGTTGGTTTCTTAGATAAATGTAATAAATGAGATCTATGTGCAACTGCTTTGAAAAAACAAAAGAGATAAAAACAAAATTATAACAGACAATTAATATCAGAACCATAAATAAAAAAACAATTGAAGTAAGTACCTCTAAAATATAATTATGTACTCACTTAATACTTTAATTGAATTTTCTTTCAATTGATAAACCAAATACTTATAATATAATTTTTTTTTTAACCGTGTTAAAATAAATAACAAAATGGTACTTTTAACATGATCTCAATTATTACAGTGCTCTATGAAAGCTTGGTTTGATATCTGTGCGGTATTGCATCGAATGTAGATCTGACGTGGCTTGACTAGGCTTTGTACAGGCTCAGCTAGGCTGAACATAGCCAGTTAACTTGTGTTTTAAAATCTGTGGCAACCTTTACGTTATCTGTATCTGATCGTTTTTTTTTTTCTTCAAATCGTTTTTATGGCGCGCTGGCTTGTTTTCTTTTTTATTAGTTTATGGCTGTCAGTGATTTTTTACGTTTGTGAATAGATTTTTTGTAGTGTAATTTATTTATAAAATGTCCGTGCATGGAAAATTAATATGCTTTTTTCAAAATGTTTTTCAGTTTAACCACTAACTACAGTTATTTTAAAACCAAAATGGTAACTGTAATAACTAACTCGATTTAACGCATATATTTTTAATACATTCATTGTTATTTCCGTATTAAATTATGATTAGGTTGTTATGTTTGAATTTACCGTGTGTACGTTGTCAAATTATCCTTAATGATGTTTTTCATTAAAAATAAATGAAACAAGGAAAATTAACGCAATTTTGGTGGATTCGTTAAACCACAAAATTTATACGCTCCATAGATAATGAAAATAAGCATAAATAATCTGTGCTATTGTGAATAGCAATGTGTTTGTTCATAAAAGTATCAAGTATCAATAGTGGCATATCAATTTGACTTAATATTATTCAAAAGTATCCTTAATCTTCTTACTCTTAAAAAGTCTTTAAAGAAGAGTATCTTATACATTAATAACAATAACACTAGGATCAATTCGGGAATATAGAAATTCTATATGTCACATTACGCAAAAAACAAGACACTACACAATTATTCCATATTTAAATAATTTTATGCTTGACAGCATAATGTAGATGCCGTAGAAATTTGATGACGCTGAAAAAAATACCTAAATTTAATATATACTATATAACAATTTCATGAAAATACATCATTGCGCCATAGATAACACAAATGATGACGTAACAGACAGAAATTATATGTAATATTTCATCCCTTTTCTACATTGTCTCGACCAAGTATAGACTTAAAAAAATTATTCAGATTTTTTACATGGTTAGAGATCTTTCCTGTTAAGTTTCTGAAAACCTGTGTTACGAGAGACCCCTCTTCTTCCTGTGAGTTAGATATCAAATATTCAAATCAACACAAAAGCTGAAACAAAATTAATTATAATAGATTTACGATACGTCATTATTAAACCATAGACAATAAATCATATAATTGTGAACGGTAAACGTATTTAACATTAAAACCATCCTGTTAATTAACATGTGTTCAATGTTCGCATGAGCGTGTTAAAAACTAAATTATTGTTGTTTTACAATTCGTCGTGTGTGTTTTATATGTTCTGATGTTCGAATATTGTTTATTTTATTGTGTTATTGTTATCTGTGCGCGAATGTGTGTGTTGTACTAATATTGAGCGTTGTAATGGCATGAATAATTTATTGTCATTTGTGAATTATGTACAGGTGACACAAGAAAATAAAAATAAAATAACAAAAGTTAAAAAATATTAAAATAAATAAAACGGAAATATTTGATGGCAAGATTTTTAATTATATCAGGATTTTTTTATTTAAATTAGGAATAACATTACCTTCCTGTGAATCTTTTAAATTAACTTTTCAATGTTACTATCAATAAAAAACAAGTTATGTTTTAAATGTATGTTTTTTTTCTGGTTCTTAACGACCTAATGAAAGCACATTTCAGATGAAAACCAATCAATTAATTTGAGATAAATACATATCACTTATGAACTATCTCCACAAAATGTATCCCCTAAACTTTTCAAAACGAGATTGCTCAGAAAAGATTGTTTAACGTTGATTAAATCATATGTTGTTGTCAGGTTTTCACTGAGAATATTACTGTTTTGACCGGTTATCCAATACCTAACCAAAATGGTCTATATGGTACAGAAACGCATATTTACAATGATGAAAATCTTAAGACTTTGCCGAATTCATATATTAGATCGGGTCAGCGGTATTTGAGGCAGCACTAAAATGGAGTTTATGTATCATCTACGAATACATAGACGTAATGTCCGCCCGCAGTGATGTAGCGGCGACGTAAACACAGCACTTTTGTTCGCCCGTAATCCATACAAATCGTACAGTCCCGGTGTGTACAAACGCGTTATGTACTGGCAATACACAGGAATGTTGTACGCCGCAAAATATACTTTTCTTTGTTATACCTAAATAACACAATAGGTATCGTTTTGCATACAAAATTACGTATAAAAGACGTAAAAATCCAATTGTAGTGTGTATAACGTAGTATAACTTTCTTAGGTTCGCAGTTCAACCGTTCAAAGGATTTTCTCGCATTCAAAGGGACTCGAAGGGCACATTTCCCTAATTCGGATTGACACGTGTCTGGATGCCACTTTTTATTCCTCTAAGTCTACCCTTTTACGAATATCCACGATTCTATTATGAATAGTAGGTACGAAAATCGGATAAGACGCCTCCAGTTGCCGTTCGCTTGTTTGAGATGTGATGGCATTTTTTCACACTTTAAGCGCGGAAAACTTCATTGTATAGATAGAATTAGGTAACCACTCAAAAACAACACTATTTATTAAATATTATTTATTTCTTTACTCGTCAAGCCTTCAATTTCAGTTTTCTAGCGTGAAGCTATGTATTTTGCGTTCTGGTTAAAGGGTCTGGTTGCTTATTTACAAATGAGGCGACCTAGGAATAGCAATGCATCTGTGATCGACTTCAAGTGGGCCTTTCGTTCTCTATAGAGTTGGTTACCTTAGGACTACAATGGTCGTCTCATATTGTGATCTAAATACTTTACTTTTTCGAAACGCAAGATTTACTTCACGCTAGAAACGGGTTTGGCGGTGGTAACTCCCTACCAGACATATATTACTACCACCTTTTTAAAATGATAATGCTTATGTATCCCACAATCTAAATTTGTAACTTGCCAACACTTGCAACACCTCGCTACGACGATACTGCTTATCCCTACATTATTGTAAATGTTTATCATAAAAGTTCGTAACCTGGCAATACTCGCAACATCTCGCTATGAATGCGTTATTTTCCCCTATATAACTGTAAATTTTGTAACCTGGCAACTTTTGCAGGGTCTACTGCCGAACCGCTGAGCTCTGCGTACGCCGCACAGTTCGGTACGTTCGCAGCCGCACCACTTGGCTCCGTGCTGGGGTCGGCAGCGGCGGTCGCGGCGGGTAAACAGGTCGAAGGTAAGATTACTTTTACCTTAAAGTTGGGAGAACCGCCGCCCTCATAATCGACCGTAAAGCATTACTTGTGTTTCGGTTGAAGAGGTGCGGTTACCTGCTACACTTTGAAGTGAGGCGACCATCTTAGTCCTCTGGAGTAGCAACATCCGAGGTTATGTAGGATTTCAGTCGTGGTTGTGGTTGTACGTCGATGTCTATGGGTTGCGACTACTTAACATCAGGTTCTCACATAAAAAAATAAATCACATACATTATAATTTCGTCGTGCCCTTGTACTTCTAGTTTAAATGTTTGGGTACTTGCTATTTCGTGTCCTTTATGCCTACACACACTAATGATTGTAAATGGTCACCGCCTTCACCCATCATATAGAAATAAAGTCCCTGCCAAAATTTAAATTTTAGTACGAAATCCGCCTGGAATCAATCGCAGTTATGAATTTACCTCTGACAACTAAAACAGTCGACTCATTTTGTAAGTCGGTAACAATATCTTTACAAGAATTCCTTTACACCAGATATGAGGGTTACCACATTCTTAATACTCATAACCAATATTTAATAATCGAATATTTTAATACCCGAAAAATCAATAATCGATTTTTTTGTTTTTTGTAGGTCCAGAAGGCGGCAATCTGTTTATATACCACCTACCGCAGGAGTTCACGGACACGGACCTAGCGTCCACCTTCCTGCCCTTCGGCCACGTCATATCCGCCAAAGTGTTTATAGACAAACAGACGAACCTATCAAAGTGCTTCGGTTTCGTCTCGTACGACAACGCCGCATCCGCGCAAGCCGCAATACAAGCCATGAACGGTTTCCAAATAGGTACAAAGAGACTCAAAGTTCAATTGAAACGATCCAAAGAACTATCGAGACCGTACTAGATTATTCCAGAACTCGTTCCTAGTGAAAAATGAAATTTAAAAACAAAAGTAAAGAAAAATTAAAAATAAATGAAAAGAAAACTATCGCAGAGGTTGTAAGTTTTTGATCGTTTGTTGTGATGTATCCGGTGCACTTGAACTGATGGTAGTCATGATTTCTTACAATTTGATACGGACTGAACACACTTCACTGAACACGATATGCTTTGGTAACTAGCATTGCAAAACTACGATCAATCTGACAACTTAACAGCCGTAACTTCATATAGATGCTGTAAATACCTATTTTCTATTTAGTTAAAATACGCGCAACATAAGTGCATTTCTAATACAACATTCATCTTTGCATCAGTGAGGGTAGACGTCTGTTTCAAACTGTAACGATTTCATTGACGGTAGTTCGTAATTTTCGTTCGAATGTCGAATACGCGAGTCCACGTGCACAGTTGTTATCTAATAAGAATAAAGTTAAGGTTTGTGTCAAAGGATTTATCGTTTCCAAAGTATTCCCCAAATTTGTTTATTTACTTACTTACTATATTATAGTAATTATTATATTATTATTACTATTTTTATTTCATAAACGATAAGTTTTAGTCACGTTACATAGATTTAAATCATAGATACGCTATCTTCCTTAACTTTAAACTCTTTTAAAATGGCGAATGTCGTAGACGTAATTGACTTTAGCTCACAATTTTAATTCAGGATAAAGACGTAACGAATGTAACTTGTCGGTTTTAAATTCTCTAAATTTACACCACAAACTATTTTGCTACTGTCTACAAGAAATACGAATGTAATACTGAAAATTACAAATACAGACGTCAAATCGAATAATAGGAATATCCGATTGGCACAAATAATATTATATTCCTTACGCTAGACGACATGATATTTCGTCCACATATGCCAATTTCAAATGTCGTCATTATAATCTGCTATCAATCCAATTTAAGAACGACACTTGACACTTAGATTTTATATTGTAACAGGATGTGTTCTAAAAATGTATGGATTATAGCGTTCTGTCCAATAGTAAGTTTTGTTTAGGCGATGTAAAGAAAATCATTATCTATGACTATTGCTTATTTTGTCTATGGTTAACAGGTCAATGACAAAATTCCATTGATTTCTTTCTATTCTATTGATTATGTGGTGCATCTGTGATTTAACTCTATGATCGTTAATGATAAGTTGGATGCGTTTAGCGACCGTTGCGATTAGTGAACGCCAAAGAGACGGTACTAAAATATTTTCGTTTCCAAACTAAATGTTTGAACGCGTCATATTGTGTCATAATTACATTATATTGTATAATATAAGAGAGATATTTTTGTCACCCTATGCAACCGATTTACCTTAAGTATTGCTGTTAGATATAATAATACAGAGTTGCGTTCAACGGAACGTTATTTTAATTAATGTTTTGTTATTATTACGTTCATTACTCGTGTTACCACTTGGATAGGTGATGTGGCCATTGTCAGTAACAGTTTTAAGTCTTTGTTTAAAATTATAAGATGTTAGATTAACGAAATGATCTCAAAGTGATCAGTGTATTTATTGTTTTCCCTCGCTTGTTGTCAATATTGTACTTAATGTGTTTTTTTCTAGAGCTAACAATACATTTTCACTTTGTAACACTGTTTTATACCGTGTAATTGTAAAAACGTTGTGATGTCAATTTTTTGTTTCTTAAATTGTTTCGGTAAATCTTCGTTGGGAATTTTATTTTAATATGAAAATTAATAAAATTTCGTATCTTATTAACTTTTAGTATCGTTTTCAATTGTAAAACTACTTAATTTTATTTTAAATGTAGACATTTTGTGTCGTTTTGCTGACGTGCAAAAATCAAACTTGAAAAGACATTACAGAATCAATATATTTTAACTCTCTGCGGGTAGTCTAACTAACAATTTTAAATGAACTGCTCAAAGAACGTTGTCACGCTGACAATGAGACTTCTAGGCTGTATGTTACGAAAATCGTAGCCCGTTTACTGAAACTATTTTACGCCATTCAATGAATGATGATTTTACTACGTAAGAATTGTTTAATTGGATGGAAAGGCTTAGTACACATTAATGAAGGAAATACTAATGAAACTTTGGTTAAGAATAAAACAAAATATTTCAAACTACAAACACTTTGAAATTAACACGTGTGGCATTTTCCTACTTACTTATCCTATGCATCTCATTTCTTTACTCCCCAGGATATTATTCAAAACTAAATTCACAGTTATCAGTGTCAGTATAATTTCATTTTCTTAGAAATGTTCATAATTTGACATTAGTCAAATTGACCATTACCTCAATTCTATAAGTGTGGTCTCAGATTTGTAGATAGACGGACTTAAGCAAAGGTAAAACAACTGATCCATAATCATTGTATGAAGTATGCATGGCATGTAATAGATGCGTTCTAAATAAACATTTAATTATCGAAATATGTGGTCGCTTTAAATTCCTCAAAATGTTTCAGTAAGCGAGTTAACAGATTAAAAATACAGCCTCGAACAATGTTGCATCCGTTAGAAATACAATTTCCTTATGTTACCTAATTATAATTGTGTAAACATCGATCCTTTAGTCAAAAGTTTTGTTTAGGTTAAGTATTTAATAGAGTTTTGTGTAAGTTCAACATTAATGCATAAGAAATGTTTTCTTTCTGTCTGTTTATATTATAAATACTTGTTCATCACTTTTATAGATTGGCACATAATGTATGATAGCAAATATTCTGTCTAAATGTTTCGGTGTTATGCTTGTTAGCTAATTTTACATGGAAAATAATAATAGAATTCGCGGTTTGAACATGATTGTCTCCAAAATCTAAAATCAATGTGATTAGACCTCTACTTTATGTAGTATCTTTTATTTCTAATTTTAAAATTTAAAATTAAGTATTAATATATTATGTTTACTCCTCCTTTGTATCATTTCATTACTTTATTATTATTATTATTTAAAAGTCGCTCAATTGGAAACTTCACTTCTGTTGCTTCATGCTATAATAAATTTTAAATAATTAAAATTTATTCTTTCAAATTACTTACTTGCTTGCGTGCGTGTTGCCGTTAGTAAAAATGACCAATAGATTAAAAAATAAGTTTTTTTTTTCTTTTTCGATTATTATTAAGTATTTGTATTTTGTTCAATTCTTTGTGTAAAAGAACTGATGTAGAGCGTCATTATTGTAACTTAATTTAGTTGAGTATTATATTATATTTAAAGAGAAACTTTATCTAAATGGGCTTATTGTTTATTTAGTATAATTTTAGTCAAGTTTTTGATGTCTGAGGAAAGACAATATCTAGACTGAATAAGTTTCCTGTCGTAGATGTTATACAGCTGTGTTGTACCTTCAGTTTGTTATTGTCTTGGCATATACAAGTTCCTAATGGCTACAGCCATGATGGCCCACGTTGGTCTTGACAAATTGTTGCAATTGGCTACAATTTCAGACAATATGAATCCAAATTATCGATTGAAAATGATGACTGTTGATTAACGTGGGCCGTTATGAACTGCACTTTAGAGGACATTCGCGATACAATCTTTATTTCTTTGTTAATGTTAATAAATTATTACAAAAGGGGATGTATTGAGTTTTATATTGTTCGGAATAGTTCTGCCTTATTAAAACATTGTAGATTTATTGAAACCTGTATCGATGTTAAACAAGCCATTTCCACTTGTCATCTTTATTAAATTGTTAGCAAAATTATTATAAACGCACAAATTTTTGAAATGATTTTATTTACAGATTTAGTTACATCTCTAATTTACGCGAATCATATCCACGACGATTCTTAATTATTTTAGATTAAAATTAAATTGAAATACACACATAAAATATAATTCAGTTATTTACTAAATTTATTTGTTTGCATAAACGATACATTTTTCAATATGGCAATTCTATTTCGAACAGAATCCTGGGCACGACCACTTTGAACAGTCTGTTAATAGGTGTGATTTAGATAAAAAAATGAGAATATTGTGTATAAAATTAAGAGGATTTTCTACCTACTTATAGTTTCTCTAAACTGTACAGTTAAGGGAACTCGTTATTGTTGTTGTAACGATAAATGTCTTCATTTCTGACGTAATAGCTGGCTTAAAAAATGGAATATGTATGTACAGATAAAAAAAACATGTTGATGGAAAAAGTTTTTCTGTTGACTGTGAATTATTTTTATGCCTTTGTTTTATCTATACATATAAGCGCGAATACATGGTCGGGAAAGACCTTATGACCGTATTCCAACGTAGTAGAGCTTTAGGGCAAATGCGTACTAACTTACGTGACGATATGGAAAATTAAATAATAGACAATTAATTTAATTTAACGTACGGAAGCGATAACTAAGGAAATATCGAGGAATATTTTGTTAAAAGATTCCGATGCTCGTTTCGGTCCACAAACAGGTTTCATTAATCCACTTGTTTTCAAATGAAAATAATATTAAAGGCAAATTAAATCATAAACATCTGAATTATAAAAGTCAAGAACTTGTCCATGGATCTATCTGTGGTGCTTGATTTTAGATCAAAATGACCTAAAAGTATAGTCTGTCCATAATATAGATAAAAGACGAGGTGCAAAGATAAATTTGATGAAAAATCTTACAATAGCAAAATATTATTTATCCAAGATTTGGGAAATATGATTCAGGAATTTTAATGTTGCACATAAAATTCTGATAAGGTACCCAAAGGTACCCAAATTGAGGTAATTGATCTCCCAGGATGCGCGAGTTGGTTAGAAAGAAAGGAAGTTCACGTTCGTGATAATCTTTTTTATGATAGTAAAATAATCAAACTATAATCTGGCTTCAATGTTGCTGAAAACTTGACAGTTTTATCTATAAGGCTCTTTCTTTAAATGCTACACAAACCTTCGATTCGAACACAATAGTTCCTCATTGGTGGTTACCGCGTTTTATTCAAAGAAAGACTTAGTCTTATAGACAAAACTGACAAGTTCTCAGCAACATTGAAGTCAGATTGAAGTTTGATTATTTTACGAGTCTTAACAGTCTATATGAACATTGAACTGTCGGTGAATATTATAATAATTATAAGAAAAAAAAAACAATATTTTTATATACTGCTTCTCAAATCAATGAAGAAATTAGAAATTTCAAGAACACTACATAATATGAATATTAATTTAAATGTCAACAAATTAAAATATCCCGAATCGTATTAACTAAATAACCAATTCTGTACATCGCAAGAAGCCGTACCGCTAACCGCTAAAACGCTAGATTGTGCATTATAACTATTTTTCTGCCGTATTTTGCTTGGAGTACTTAGTACAACGAGACGCAAAGCATTGGTAGATTATAATATTGTAATATTTCGCAACATAACATTTATGGTGGATGTATGTTTAATTTAACATATATTCAATAAAAAAAAACCATGTTTCCAATGCTAATCTTATCTATTTTAACACTCCTTTCCGCTTGGCTGCAGTTGTGTGAAATATAGAATCACGTGTTCATTTTCCGATAATAGTGTCATCTAGTGGACAAGTAGAACATATGCGGCGTTGCGAAGATATTACGAATAGATCACAATGCGTTAAAAAGCTATGAACTTATAATTTTTGAATGCGCTTAAATTTTAAATTATTGTCAAATATAAAAAAAAATATTTGAAAGAAAGAAATATATATGAAAAAAAAACAAAAGTCACGGTACCTACAAAACCAGCATATCCTACAGACGCAAAATTTATTTTTACACTATTTCGAAGCACCTTATTTAGTAGGTATACAATTGGTATAATATAAAGAACTGTTTTATACAACACCCGTTTTGTTGATATGAATGTAAATAAATGTCAAGTTAAATAACTGTGTATTAATTTTATGTACCCGTACCTTTCCTCACTTTAAACTCAACTTATCATTATTATAAATAACAAAATGGCAAAATGTTTCGCCTATAGCTTGGCAGGACCTTCAGGCTTTTGATAAACACAACACAAGTGTGTACAAGTACAGGAAGTGTTAAAATACTTCATAATTATTTATTTATTGTGATAGAGTAATAAACGAGCTTGAGGGCCACCTGATGTTAAGCACTGTCACTGCAGCCTATGGACAACCACGTCCAATCTCAAATAGAACAAAAGTTCTATTTAAAGGTGGACGCAGGTGCGTTTCTACTCTTGAGGACTAAGATGGTCGCCTCCAATAATGTGTATCCGGCAACCACACCTCCCCAACCGAAAC